>BMAW01116284.1:276372-299096 GCA_019974015.1 Nephila pilipes | reverse complement strand
TATACTTGATATACCCTATATAATACTATATAAATATATACTTGATATACCTTATATAATACTTACTATATATATATATACTTGATATTTACCTAATTTGTTTTTCTTGTTTTTTTTTTCACCAAAATATATTCAGTAGTATAAAAAAAATTATACGTTTCTTTAAAAAGGTTTATTTCGTAATTAATCATTTTTATGCTTAATTACACCTATACTACAATAAGCCTTTAATAACATACTACAAACTATATTAATGCTAAACTCTGACAATTTAAAAGGTATCATTATTTTCAGATGAATTAATTTCTTTAGAAGACTATATATACAATTTATCGTCTCTGATAGAACATTCGACTTTTATGATTGTGAATTATGCAAACGACAACGCAAAATCCAAAAGCATATTATCTTTATCAATAAACTTACTTTTCTTTTGTAAATGTTTGAGCAAGAGTATTATGTTTCTACAAAGCTGGTGTTATTTAATTTTTTTTTTTTTTTTTGAGAAAAAAAGCTCTATTCCAATTCATTAACTATGTTGAAACCCCGCTTGCTTACTACATTAAAGTTAAAGCTGATTTTCATTATAAGTATTCTAATAACCCACTGAATAAAAATAACGATGATGCATATGATTACATTTTTTTATGCCGGGGGAAGGGGGATAATATGTCTTATTTAATTTATAATTTTTTGCTAAGATGAATTTGGTATTTGGAAGTTTTAAATAAAGAAATGCCATAAAATTCTGTATACATATCGTGACTAAAAAATTGTTACAATATATATATATATATATATATATATATATATCAGAAAAGGTATATAAAAATAAACAAATAACAAAAAATTTAAAAATATGTAATATTTGATAAAACTTTTGAAGAATTTAAAAAAAACCATAAAATTGTTTGAAAAGACGAAAATGGAAAATAATAAAATAATGTATTGAATGTTGTAACAAGCTTCAGACTGTTGAATTCGATTATTCTAAAATTATAGGCCTAACTATCCCCATCCACTAAATGTATGATTATAAAATGATTATACCAACAAAAATGTAAGTTGAAAAAAATGCTGGGAGCTAAAATCCAAAAAAAAAAAGGAAAGAAAAGAAAAACACAAAAATCTTCATAAACTAAAAGCTAAAAAAACAAAAATTAAAAACCTTTAAAGGAAAATCAAAATTTTCTAAGTATAACACTACATGTGTGTTAATATTACATGTATAAATACAGAGCATGGAAATAAATGTTTATATATATATATATATATATATATATATATATATATATATATATATGCATTGGAGTGATATATATCACCTAATTTCAATTCCTAAAATGAAACATGTGTTCTATGAAAATCATAATAGATCTGAATAGAATCTATCTTAAACATAATTATATATGAATAAAAATATTACGATCGCCTTAGGAAAGACTCGTTAATTCTAATTTTTATAAGAATAAACTTAAGGTGATATCATTTGTGCCTAAATAGATAAATCAAACCCGATTCAGTCAAATCTACGTAAACATGAAATTAATTCTTTTAACTAGTTGCAGGTTTCATAAAATAAGTCATTCATCTTCTACTTTCCTTTAAAAATGTCTTTTAAGGAAACTAGAGGACAAATTTCTTTAAGTCAATAATTTTCTTCACTTGCTTTTCTAAATAATTTTTAAAATATTTTTCAAATGTGATTTACAGGTGTAGACCATGATGTTGATTATTTATAGCTTATAAGTCATTAAAAAAATTTGATTATGTAATTATAATATACATGCTATCTTATTATTCAAAATTGAAATTTATTTATATTTTGCATAATTTTAGCAATTTTTATATCAACGCATAGAAAAATTAACAAAGGTAGCGTGTGAGATAGTACCTACTGCAAAATTCCTAGCACTGCGAAGTTCGATGCAAAATTAATAATTTCCGTATTATGTTATTACTAAAATCTCCATACGAGATTATGTTTATTTTTATAACTCAAAGCATTCATAAAAATTACAGCGATATATATTCACAATTATTAAAGTTTGAATATTTACTTTATCCACAGACATATTTTTGTTACCTTTATTCACAAACATATATTGAATTCAATCATAATACTCAGTGTCACAAATTTTATAAAAGAAGTTCGACGCATTTATTGAAAGAAGTTAGCAATTATAAAGAAATTATCAATTTTGTATAAAGTAAAAAAAATTCTAGATGTTTTTGAATTATTCTATTAGAGCAGCAACATCTTGATTAAATGTTCAATTTCAAATTTAATTATATGAAGCAAAAGTTACTTCCTCGTCGAAATTTTGTTTGCAAATATATGTTTCAAATAAAAATTATAATTTCTAAAAAAATTCTCAATAGAAGAAATGATTTCATATTGTTATAATAAATCAATAACTGGAAGCTGAAGTTGTGAAAGCCTAAAATTCCTGAAGGAAAAGGTTTGAAGGAAAAATTAATTTTTTAATGTAATGTTGTTTTTTTTTTTTTTTTCATTTTATCAAATGTTGATTCCTTTCATAAAAATATTGCAAAATGACACAAAAGGATTTTTTTGTAGCATTTATTATAGTTCCAGAAAATAAAAATGTTAGAAAAAAGCACTGAAAAGGACATTGGAGATAGTGGATGTCGTCAGTTTTATGAAGCAAACTTTTTATATTATCATTTACTTAAAAAAAAATTTAATGTTAATATATAAAGGTGACTCATTTAAACAAAATGGTTTAAATTATATCAACAGCGATGCTTAAGAACTTTTAAAATGTCATTCGAAAATTATTAAACCATTTTAAGATTAAATTTTTATTCTTTATAAATTTCTAATTATTTTAGACTGCACTAATTGTACCTATAATTAAAAGCCAAAATTTAATGAATTTTATAAATAAAAATTTATACATCTGAAGAGACCAAAATAAATGTTATTTGAAAAGGGACAAATTACTTTGAAAAGCAAAAATGCTTGTACTCAGAAATATTTCTTTATCATTTTAATATAAAATTTTTTTGCTTAAAAAGTAATTTAATATTGATTGATTAAATATTAAACTTCTAGGAAAGTAACCTGTTAAAATTTGAAAAGATATCTTATTTCGATAAAATTTAAATCGATGATTTACTTATTTTGAAGTCAACTTTAATCATCTTTTTTTCGTTTGTAAGAGATCATTTTGCGAAACTTACTCAAAATATTCAAAAATTTTCATAGCCTTTATGTGATAGCATTTTAATATACTAATTTATATTCTGATAAAGAAATCTTTATGAGTAGCAAAGGAAGTAGTCCCTTTTCAAATTATTTATATTTATTTTTGTCTACATAAAAGTATAAACTTTTGTTAATAAATTTCATTAAATTTTGGCTTTTTAATTATTGATACTAATAGAGTAGTTTGTGTTTCCATGTTTTGTTTTTTCAATAAAATATAAGAATTGAGTACATATTGTAGAATGAAGAAATTTTATAGTTAAAGATTAAATAATTGAACAATTTATTCTTTTTAAATTGTAATCATTCTCTGGGTTATTATTAAGAATCAAGTTTGGGGCACACTTCCCTCAAAAAAGTTTTTTAACAATTTGCCTATGCATTTTCTTAAAATTGTAGAAATCACTAGCCATCCTCGTACTTTTCAAATGCATTTATTTTATGTAAAGCAGAATTGCTTTATTTCAATGCATAAAAATAGAATATTTTGCTCTTTAATTGAGGCGCCAAGGCTTTGTACATGCACTGATGTTGTCCTATTTAAAAAGAACCTTTGTTCAAAGAACAACGATGAACACCTGAGCTGTGACATCAAATGGTAGAATGGAGAAATAAGAGTGGCAGATCTTTGTGCAAAGATACAGCTGCTGGAGACATCGTTTTTAACACAAGTCCAGAAACAAATAAACTTTTTTTTTATCATAGAAAAGGTCCTTGATGAATGTTTTAAAGATTATTTTATCATTGTGTAGGTGCACTTTCAGATGCTATTATTTTATAAATCTTTGTAGTTATTATTGCTGCCTTTGAGAGAAACTAATATAACTTTCCTGTCATCGATAGCTTTCTTCCAACTGAATTTAAATGTTGATAATTTTATGAGAATTCACACTTTTATCTTTTATTACTGCTATTCACTTTGTAGCCTTTCTAACTCTCTTTTCGAGCTTGATAGTTTTAAAGTAAAATCTACTGGCTATGATTCCTAAAAATATGTTATAGCAGAGCTGTGAGATATATATTTCTGAACAAGAAAAAGAAAGAAAAAATTCCACTATTTTGATTATTTCATATAGTAGGTTTTGTTCATAGCATAATATCATTGACTTTTAATTTATATTTTAATTGATAGTAATTTCTACGGATTATTTCAGAGTTTTTGGAGAAGAATCGTAAGAGTTTTTATAGGAAAGCTGAACATTTTTTTAAAATTATGTAATTGAAATGGGCTTTCCCCCCCCCCTTCAAATAAAAATATTCTATATTTCTCAGTGTTATATCCGTTGAAAAAAAATTAGCATTAATAAGAACTATAAGTAGCTTTTTATTTCAATGTGACAGTTGATTTCCTATAAATTTAATTTCCAACTGCCAGTCATTCTATTAAATTGTGCATTAAAAGGATTTTTTGTGGACTAAAATAGGCTATTGATAAAAAAATTATGTATGGTACCCATTCATTTTGCAATATTCTGAAAGTAATTTTAAAATGAAGTAATTTTTGTTTAATAAGAATTCATTAAATGTTGAATAAGTATTTGTTTATATTTTGTTTGTAACGAGTGCGCGATATTCATCTGTTTCAAAAATAGATAGAAAATATAAAATGTGATTAATGCTATTTTTGAAGAATTATTCATCTACCAAATATTTAAAGAATTGAAACTTGAATTTTTTATGAAAATTTGTTCCTTAACATTCATCTAAATATTTTCCTACAAAATAAAATTATAATGTATATATAGTCCGCTCATTGAAAGCATAATAAAATAAATTTTTTATCAATGAGAAATAAATTTAAAAATGTTCATGAAAAGGCATTCATCATTTTATAATAATTAACATTTTTAGCTTAATGTTAGTTGTACAATTAATGTTTACTAAAAAAATTATGACGTTTTTCTAATGTTAATAATTTAAATAAAATGCCATTCATTTTTAATATTTTATTGCTGAAACTACTAAAATAAACTGTTTCTTCCAACTGCATTAAAAAATATGAAAGGAAACAATACTTGGAAGTCCTTTGTACTCGCTACTTATATTTTTCGTTTTTGAGCTTAATTAAACTTCTTTTTTTACAGAAAATCTTACTTAATAATTTTTTTCTGAAAATTTTGTCGCCGAAAATTACTATAATATTGATGGTGAAATGTTGAAAAAAATGTGATTTTATATTTTATCTTCTAATAACTTTTTTTTATTTAAAACTCATATTCCAATTATTTGATTTTGATTTTTAAAATATTTTTTAATCCCAAACTTATCTTACTGGAAAAAAATATGTTCTTTAATATTCTTTTGACTTTTTGTCTTTTTTACTTTTACTTTGCGTACATATATTCTGCTATTTTCTTACAATTCATATTTTTACTATTTGCAATATTTTTCATGATAAAAATTCAACGCTGAAACTTAAGAATTTGTTATTAAATTTTCTATCAAAATTTCGAATGTAGGGAAAATGGAATAATAGCCATTACAGCCAATTAAATTACACTTAAGAGTACCTCTTAAAAGTCTGGATTAATTAAAATATTATTACTTAATTAAAACAAAATGTGTGCTTAGAACAATTAATATCTTTATTCTCTTCCTCTTTTATTTTGTTATTGTTCCAGGTTTTTTTTATAAATTCGAAAAGTGTAAATTTTTCTTAACGTGTATTCCATTTTTCGTAAAATGAAGATTTATTTATTTCCAAGCTAAGATTTTATGATTTGGTTTAAACTGAAAAATATATTAAGATTCTGTTATTACAAGGAAAATTGAAATAAATTAAATGAATTCTCTTTTCAAAAAATAAAACAGTGAACAGTTTTAGTTAATTGACATCTATGAATTAAAGTTTTTGAATTTGTAACTGTTTCCTGCATATTTTATAAAGAAGTATTATTCCTTACTTTGGAATTTGTGAGAAATCAATGTTTTTTTTTTTTTTTTTTTTTTTTTTTTTTTTTTTTTCTCCTTCGGGCGCCGCAAGGAAATATAGATATTTTTTTTTTGCTATAATAAAAGAAAAACACTTTGGTACTGTTTCCAAGCGTTCAGTCTAGGATACCGATTTACAGTATTTTATGAACCCCATCTTTAAGACTTATTTCTCATAAAATTCAAATTAAATTTGTTATTTTTTTATTATTTTGGTAAAGTGTTATTGACAATGTAAGTCCTGCTTCTGATACACATTAATGAGAAAAATTTATTTTGGTTTTGTTTCTGATTTATTATTAATATTTAATTAATAGTTAATTTAAGTGGCATTCTTAATGAAAATTGTGTGTAAATGCAAGATATTTGATTTGTGATTTTCATAGCTTTTCGCAAACATATATATTCTCGTATTATCATACTCCAAATTCATTTTCTAATAATTTTTTTCGATTTCCTTTTTGCGTTTATGAAAATATTTAGATGCATATCAATTCGTTTTTTTTTTTTTTTTCGTATTATTAATTATTCTTATGGGTTTTTTTTCCTTCTTTTTTTTTTTCAGTTGGTTTTAATTGTACTTCATATTTTTATCTCATTTATACATACTGTTCAGTCGTCACAACAGGTGGCGCTGCTGAACACTTAACTGAAATATATATGTAACTTAGAGAGTTAATTAAGTAAGGGAAGGAAAAAAGATGAATGGACAAAAACAACGTCCATGTTGTCGGTTTATCCCAAACTCCTATTAAATGAAACTAGAGTAAAATAAAAATGTGCTCTCCCAATCTGAATTAGAAATTTGTCGGTTGAGAAATTATTCGATCATAGAACTTTTATTTCTGTCAATGAACAAGAAACACACTCGGATGCACACACTTACATATATAACTTTATTACTAATTTTAAAGCACTTCATGATTTTTCACATGCACTTCTCTTATTATATTTATATTACTTTAGTTTGAGCAATGATATTTCCAAGAATTTTATTCATAAAAAAATTTTAGGTTGTAAGGGAAAATGGAGTTGTTGCTTTTAATATCCAATGAAAAAGTTATTTTTAAAAAGGAAGAGAAAAACTGACCTAGAACTGTGTGTGATTGTGTGTAATTTTTCTCCCCAAAAAAAGTTTTCAAAAGTGAGTATCAATGTTTCTTATGAAAGCTTTAGGCGTTTCCGGGATTTTGATATTAATTAATGATCTAAATTAATAGATTTAATGAAACAAAATTTATATCGATTTCAGCCGGAAGTTATGGATAATTAATTAAATCTCCTGATCTGAAGTAGAGGAAGGTGTGTGCTAAAATAAAGATATTTATTTACTAAACTGACTAAATATAATCAAACATTGTAGAATATTAGAACAAATGTACTCACCCTGCAAAAATTAGTAAGAGATTAGGTAAACCATATACGTGCTTCAATTTGTATAAGAATTTTAACCTCATAATTATATTTTTGCATGTCTAAATATGGGTCATTTCTTTTTAAATTATAAAATATTTGTCTGTGGAAAATTCAGATTTTTACAACGAAAAATAGATCAATTATAGTCTCCTGACAAAGTAAACGATAGATCAAGAAAGGTTATTATAATCAGGTTAGCATTGAATAATGAAAAAAGTATAATTTTTTAATAAATTACCTTATACGGATAACGATCTTTTGAAATTGAAAAGTCCGTACAGGTTGTTATTTAATTTTTATACTAATTGCTATAAAAAAAACTCTTAAAATCATTTATGTTTTATAATGCTTATGAAAGAGGGTAGTTATAAACATTCAAGGGAATTTAAAAGAAAAATACGAACTTGTTGTAATGCTGTAACAGAATATTAATTCTTTTAAAGAAGCGTATTTTACCTCGTTTTTGCGATTATCTGATAGATTTTAAATCCACAAAAAAAAAAAAAATATTTTTACAAGAAAATTCCTTTGGAATTTTCTTGTAAAAATATTCAAAATTATGATTGATTGTATAATAGATGTTTTGATGGAACAAAGATATCTTCACCTCGATCTAAATCGAGATCGTAGTTGTTGTTTTTTATTAACTTACAACAAATACTTTTTAAATCACTTTTTTTTAAAAAAATCTAATAGTGATTGATTTTAAGTCGCGTTTGCATAATATTGCCTATTAACTATCTATATTAAAATAAATATGTCTACCTTAAGAAATTCCTACGCAGGTGTTGTTTCCTTCCCCCCCCCCCGCAATGATTATACATGTAATAAACGCACTAAAAATCTATAAGTGATTCGACGAATTTGCATCACAAAATCAGTCAAATTTAAGTTTTCTTTTCTTTTTAAATTTTTTTTAATTTTTAATAAATATGTAATTTTTTCTTAGGATATTTTTTTTAGAAATTAGCATATAACGAATTTGTTTTACAAACACCTTAGATTTTATTATTCAGTCAAGTAAATAATAAACAATAAACTTGAATTTCTTCTCGAAATATCAAAGTTGTTTTGATATTAATTATCCTTATTTTAATGAAATTTTTAGTAATATATTGTCCTTCTCGGCTGTGTCTGATGTACAAATATGCTTAAATTATGCAAATAAATATGGAGAAATATTAAAGTGAAAAGTTAATATATTTCCATAGAAATATGTCTATGTAAAGTGTTGAATGTATATATATATATATATATATAGTTAATGGTTTTTATTAGATTTAAGTTGTGTAGCTGAGTTCTTTCACACATACGTAGAATTTCCGAAATTAAATCTTTTTTTAATTAGTTGCCCTTATCGTAATTTAAAGAGAAATATATAAAATTAGAAAGAGTTTTGGTATTGATTTGGCCTATTTCAAAAAAACTCGTGTCCTCTCCTGAAACATAGGAAAAAATTTCTTATATACTTAGAGTTATTTTTTTTACGTCGCGTACCTGAAAATGACGCTGAGTGTGTGTCCATTTCAAAAAGAGTTTCTGCGTATGCTTGTTAATTGCTGCCTTTTTATCCTATCTCTAAAATTAATTTTGAAACTTAATTATGTTTTGCACTGAGTCTAAATATCATGATTGGATTCCCTTCATTTGCAAATGTAATTTCACGTTTAAAATTTCAGTGTTGAAGTTTGCATAAGACTTTTAGATATGATGAAATATCTTGTGTGTTTTAAAATTTCATGAATGTGTATTATTATTTTAAGGTAGCGGATTGCTTTTTAATGCTTTAAATTATTTTTAAGAAGTTTTTAATTGGTTTTATTTTTACTAATTAATTTTTTTCATAGGAACCTGAGTGTTAAATAATATCCACAAAATTACTTTATATTCAGATGAAATCAATGTTTTTTTTAAATATATATATATAATTTTTTTTCTTTTCCATAAGATATTTTTTCGAAATTAAACGTGATTAGCAATATGAGAAAATTTTGTGGAAAGATGTTAAATTAATTGGTAGTATTTTAAAATAGTGCGTTTAATCATCTTATTAAAATAATCATTAATGCGTTATGTATATATACACTGGTTATGTTCCTTATTTCATTGTAATAAATTAAGTAATTTATTAATAAATTAATTCAATAATATTATTTAATATATCACTAAGCTATAAAAAAATTGTGAGTTTTTATTTTACCTGCCTTCAACAAGAATACTTAATAAATTGCGAAGAATTGTGAACTAATTTCCCATTCCATTTAGAAAGATATTTATAATTTTAAAACGCGTGGGTATCATACAACTTTGCTTTGAAATTTATTCTATGTTGTGTTTAAATTAAACCGATTGCAATTATAATCGATAAAAAAAAAATGAACCTAAAATTAAAGCATTAAAATTTTAGATATACTTGCATCTTATAAAAATCGAAGGTCTTCTTATGTATAATATTCAAATATTTAAATTGAATGAAATAAAAGACATTTTTAAAACGTATTTTAAACTCGTCTTTTATCTTTTTCGACTGATTTTTTTAATGCAATTCACTTTAACTCTCAGAGTATGTCAGACGTATTTTTTATTGTTACAGTACAACCCTAATCATAGTTTTTACATTTTTTATTCTTAGATTTTAATTTTAAATTGAAATATTTTATATTTCTAATCACTTTTCTCAATACAGGAGAAATTATTCGAACTGTATTCAGAGCTTTATTCAAATAAAGGTCTATTTGATCTCACCAGATGGCGCTATTATAATATGCATAATGGTGATTTTTCAAAACTAGTAAATTATAGTTATGTTTCAAAGAGATAAAATGCTCTGATATCTCTGATCGTATTGAAACATCTTGAAAGTATTCAAGTTTAGAAGTTTGTGTTATGACTATATTCATAAAATAACTTTGTTCTTTTAACATTATTCTTATGTCAAAAAGTACTTAAAACCCTTTTATTTTAACAGTATATGATTTCAGGAATAAGAAATAAAGAAGAAAAATTTCTTCTCTGGGTAACATGAAAAAGCATCTTTTGAAAAAGATTTCTGATTTGTAATGGAAATTCTTTTTTTCTCGTTTAAGAGCATTCCATGAATATTATGCTAAAAGGTTATTTTTAGAGTAATCTTTTTTAAAACGAATTATTTTTCCTGTATGGGCCTTGTCTTAAATGTAGATAAAACATGTAACCTCGGTATAAAATTGCATAACGTTACTTTTCACAATGCTATGTGCATGCTTTACATGTGGAGACTGTGCGCACAAAAAAAAAAATGAAGACCTATAAAGCGAGTTCCATCAAAGGCCTTGTTTCCAGTCTAAAAATAATAGCAGTCACCTCGAGTCAGAGCCCCGCTCACTTGGCAAGAGCATCCTTTCAATTTGTCTCTCCGGCGGAAAATAAAAGAGAAATTCCTGATTCTCCGACATAACCCGTTCCTCACTCTATTCCGGGATTGGAGAGCCACATCCTCCTCCTCCCGGTGCTCCTGGAGACAGGGATTGGACAGCATCCACGGCACATGCGTGTTCAGGATTCCCGGGCGTTGTTGGCCGTGTTTCAAGAATCGGTTGGATGGCAGCACCCCTATGTTAATATCCCGGCAGGCATAATCACCTTTTTGTGGCCCTCTATTGTTCTGGCGGTGGAAGATGCCCAGAATAGCAACTTTTTCCGTTTTGTCTTTTGCGCTATAGTTAGCGGCTGGGCGTGGGCGATCGGTAAGCATTTTCTGGGTATTGTCTCTTGCCTAGACCAAGTGGGGTACTTCATTCCCTTCGGTATGCGCTGACACGGGCTGGAAGCAGCTGTTCCATCAGTTGCTATCTGCAAACCTGTCTAATGGCATGAGAGGTTCCAGACAGGAGTTGGGGTAATCGCCCATTGTTTACGGGGAACTCGATCCCGATGGCGCTTTTTGGAGTGAAATCTTTTCTTTCTTTTTTTTTCACAGAGCGGCGCACTCTGATTGCAAATGATTCTCCGGAGAAATATTTCTTTCTTTTTATCAAGGAAGGGAGTCAACAATGCCAAGAAATAAAGCAATTGGCGCCAAGGAACAAAGTGTATATGCTTACATCTTTAGAGTTTTCTAAAACAGGGGGAAGAGAATAATAAATGAATGATAAGGGAATGTATTAAACAGAAACACCTCAGTTCTGTCTGTTATTTATGGAGCACTTTCAAAAGTGGTTTTGTTTTGTTTGCTGTAAGGAATGTGCGTTGACAATTACTTGATTCTGTGTATGTGAAGACACTATTTACTCTTTCCTTTTCTCTCCATTGCTAAACTTCTTTAGAGAACGTCGAATGAATAGAGAGTCCAACAATGATGATAACCAATTTGTTTTTATTCTAGCCATGAATAGTCTCTATCCTAGTTTCTCTGCGGAAAACTTACCTAAACACATCTAATCTAAGGCTTATATACTTATAAATTGCTTACCTTATTGAATCAATCGGATTCGAGTCCTTGACATTTTATATTTCCAAATGCTCCTTATCACACGCATGTCTGATAACGGTTTCCTCCTGTTAACTAGTTCACTATCATAACTATCAAGTTCTAATTCACTAACTAACTAGACTACCAACCATCATATTAAACGCTTCACTGCTTATATATGTATTTCCCCAATTCTATTCATTACGCTTCTCTGGTTCGAATCTGATTTTCATAAGTCATGTTTCATTTGTTGGGAGAAATTTTCAATTAAACAACATTATAAAAAATCTTCCAAGTATTGGTTGTAGGGAAAGTCACGATACAGCCCACGTCATATATACACAAAAATATAAAATCCACACAAAAATATAAAGTAACTAAAATTAAAAGGTAAGTTCATGCTGCTGCAACAAAGTACATTGATTCAGATCAGCAATTATTCTACAATTCCATTTCGAGCAAAAAAATTTGTGCAGTCCTTTCACTGATTCCAGTCTTTGAAAAGTTCGTTTAATGATATTGTTGGCAGAATTCAGTTTCCAATATAACTGATTTGGCTGAAAGCGTAGGGTTCATGTAGAATCAAAGGACCACCAATTCCTTTCACTCAATATTCTCTAGAATGATACAATTGTTAATATCTGAAGTCTTAGCATTTCTTATTGTAAATGCTTATTGTTAATGTGTACTTATTAAACGATCTCATAATCATGTTATCATTAAACACTTCTCTGTAGTGGGCTTACAATAACAAAAAAAAAGCGATCTGTAGGATTGTCTCTACTTTCTTGGATTTTAGTATTGAAACCTTTACATACTATTACAAGTTTCGGTCAATGCAGTAGCATTATGAAAGTTATCAGTCTGCTTAATTGATTCCCTTGTTCTTAAAATTCAACTCATATTTTTCAGTGAATATTAAAAAAAAAAGCATTCAAATTAAGGATAAGTGCTAAAAATGCAATGAGTTAGAGAGACTGTTTTAACATTATAGAAGAGTAATGAACTGATTTTTGAATATGAAAAAGAGTTTCGTTTATATATTTGAAAACATGTTGATGATGAAATGCTGATTCATACAATAAGAAGAGTAAATTCAGTTTCCCTTAAAGTTATAAACGTATACATTTCTGGTGTCTAAAGAATGAACAGATGAGAGTAGATGTTTATAAATAAAATAGGAATATATTAACCCATTATTTTCGATTCTTGAACTCCAAAAATGCAGTGAATATTTCATTATAAATTTTTTTAAAGACCTCATTTGGAAATGCTTATGCAATAAAACCACATCTAAGCATCAGATTCGGATATGTAGAACTAGATAAACCTTAATGGTGGAAAAAAAGCATTGTAACTTGGGGTAGATTTTATTATCTCTTATGTAAATTCTCCGTTACAGCAATCAGTCTAAAAAAATGTCACGTATTCAAATATTATTAATATAAGTTATTTACTAAATAGGTTATATATATATATATATTAATATTATTTGATCAACAGAATTTCTGAAAGCGATTTTGTAAAATGTTAGTATTCGAGAAATACATTTCCCTCCTCATTTTGCATTTCTCAAAACCCATGCACATTGTAAATGGAAATTTATTCTTCCTTTTAAATTATTATTATTATTATTATTTCCTTTTATTAAGGTAGATTTTTTCATTTATATTTTAATTGAACTATGAGATCCTTACTAAATGTTGTTTTCAAAATGCGTAAACATTTTGAAAATTAAATTTGACTATGTCTTAGAAGCTTTATTTATTTCAAATACATAAAATTATTTAGAACATGTATCGACAATTTGGTATTAAGCTTACATTTTTTTTTTTTAATTTTATGTTTCATGCATAACTTTTAGAAACGTTGAATCCATTCTTTATTTTTTGTTGTAAATAAATACTGTTTTAAAAAAGAGAGTTCGAAACACTTGGACACTGTTGCGATTCCAAAAGAGAAGATTTCATTCAGTTTGTTTCAAGTGTTACGTCTGCTGACTCATACTTCCATCTTCGTAGTTTCTTTTGCCATATTAATTTTCAGTTTACGGTGAATATTTACGAAAATTATATTACCAAACCCCATATCTTTTTCATGAAAACTGCAAAAATCAAGTATTAAGAAATGTTTCAAAGAAATAAGGGAGGAAAATAATTTATTTTCAACGAATTTTTTAATGCTTCTGTGGTAATTGTTTTCCTCAAGTGTTGCCACTGTTGCCACATGTAACAAATCATGTTTCTTCGCATCAAATTAAAAAAAATTAATCTTAAAACCAAAGATACTGATATTGTTTCTATTACTTCAACCTTGACTAACCCTTCATATAAATCTTACAGTTTTACAAACATTTGTATTAAAATCTGGCATTTGGTATGTCTTCTTTTGTTTCACAAGGCGGAACCTTTTTGCCATGAATTTTTTAAGTCGTTTGTATACCTTTCTCAGTTTCTCTTTATCATTTTCATTCATTTTGCCTGAAATCTACCACGGAATCAATTCATTTGAAAAGAATATGACAAAACAAATTCAAAGATTGTTCTGTGAATCACTTTGTCGTTTCGTCTCCGACAATGTTCCAATAAAGTCCTTGTCATACATTTGATGGAGATGTGAATAGTTATTCCCAATGAAATTTCCTTTCATTTTACGCAATGCGAAACCAATTTTTCCCTGATATTATTGTAGCAGGAGATTTCTTTGAAATCTGTAGGCTTTGTGTACCCTGACAGTGAGTTCTGGTAATGGAGGATAGTTGCGTAAAAAATTCTTTTCAAATGGTAATTTATCTTTTGTATCTTGTACTTTATAAGAAACAAGTAAGGAATAGCTTCTTAATTTTTTCTAACATTGAAGAAGTACGTAATATTAAACAACTTTCATAAAAGTTTTTAAGAAAGGTCTTAACTTTTCATCAATATTGCTTTTGTTGTTTCTCAATAAACACAATATTTGAAGCAATCCAAACTATGAAATGAATTGCAGCGATGTGTATGTAAGTAGATTTAAATAAGGAACCTTTAAATAAAATCATATCTTTTATTTAGACTGACGTTTGTTTTGATATATAATTTATTATCTTTAAGATTCGGTGATATATTCTTAGTTATTTTTAATGAATCTTGACGCATTTGAAAAATAACAAACGTTCTGAGATTTTCCTGTATGCTCATATTTTTCTCCAAATTTGAATAAGATTACTTCCATTGAGTTGTCCCTTTTCTTGTGAAAAAGGACGATTTCCAAAAACAAAGTGAATTATTTCATAGAAAAAAGCTCGAAAGTGTTTGTTTTAGCTGTACTGAAGTTATTTATAACAACAGTGGACGACAATTTTTGCTTAATATTAGAAAATATTGCCCAAACTTGAAACACATCTACAAATGGAAAAATGCTCTAACATTAAAAACGTAATGTTCTCGACCTATTTAAAAAAAATTACAACATTATATGAATATCGTAGAATTTTTCCATTCGGAGAAGAGTTTTCAATTAGAAGACGGTGGCAATCTGAATTCAAAAGAAGCTTAAAATAAGCTTCAAATGTTATGTTTTTTTTTAAGTTGAATTATTCAGTAACTCCCCCCCCCCAAGCACACTCACCTCCCATCTATTTTAATATTTTCTACAGAAATTTTTTAACCTTCAAACCACACCTCAAACAAGTATTCCGAAATTTCATTACATCTTAATTAAACTATGCCTCAGAGTAGAAGGATGGAATTTACTTTTTAATCCCAAATTGTTCTAACTGTATATGCTTTACTAGAATTCAAACAGAATCCTTAAACCTGACCCATTAAAGAAAACCGAAATACAATCGATAGTGAATAAGGTTTCAAAAAAGTAAAAGCTCCTTCGTAGGTGGCCGAGCGCACCCGATAAGTGATGCATTTGTATTTGCGCAGTTTAGCACGTAGTAACGTAAGTTGTACACAGATTGCTCACGATTTGGGCTATTATGGTATTCCTATTGTCCATTTAGATTACATTGCTTTCTGCCGACCTTGCCTCAGGGAGATTCGTGCGCGTTCTGCGAAACAGTTACTTTCGGCTCTTTTGCCCGAAGAATAAAAGTTAGTAATAAAATAGATTGCATCTGGTCTTTCTCATTTCTTTGTATACTTCCTTGTTACTGTCGTGGCGGCGCTAAAAGCAGTTCGCTAGACATTGCCTTAAAAGTTGAAAAATGGCGTAAGACCTTTTGTTGTTACTGTACAATGGTGTAATATAATTAGTGCAATAGGGAAGCGTATTGCATGCTAAAATCGAAGCCGCATTGGACCGAAACTGGACAGTGTAGTTATAATTGAATTGATATTGTTTAGTTAACATTGACATAAAACTTTACGCAATGCAATATAGACGATGACACTAAATTCTGAGCCTTAATTAAGCATCTTTCACTCACCAACTTCCATATCACTCTTATAAAAAAAAATTTAAGCCTTAGTTCGATGTGAAGGGCAGCAGACATTTATGTCATACAACTAGTCTTAGATGTAGAATCGAATATCGAACCCGTGGCTCTCCGGATTCAAAACTACATTTCTATTAATCAGGCTACAGTGATTACAATTTTCAATCTTTAGAATTAAGACACATAACCCCAGCTCTCTGCAAAATGGTTATGCAATTCATAATGACCACATTTAGTCACTTCGGTGAGTAAATTATGAGGATGCTCAAAATCGAATTTTTAGTGTAATGTTATGTTTTCTGAAAATGAGAAAAATTTCCGAGTTTTGTTCTAAAGTGCTTAATTATTTCAAGATCATTGAAAGCCATTATAATTTTTTTTCTTCCATGGAGAACACAAAATAATTGCGAATATTCGATATTTTTTTTATAATTCTATTATTAAATACTTCGTATTCTTATCTGTCTTGAATGAATTATTTTCACCAAAAACTCAGCTAAATATTTTAATGAAAGGCTTGAAATATTTGTTAGTATCGTATGACTTAAATAATAAAAATAACATTGTAAATCTATAAGCATAATCTGTAAATTAATTAACGTTAAGGTTGATGTGACATTCTCCGTTCACAAAGCTGGGTTCCGTTATTATTATTTGCTGTAAAATTAAATGAATGATATTGCAATTCACTATTATAACATATAACAAAAATAGAAAGTAAAATTATATTTTAACGTTTGAATGCGAATATTTAATATAATTTTACCATTTAATCAATTTTTATAAGCGCTTGCGACATTAAAGATTAAACTCAATAAGGCAGATAAGTTATGACATAGTTAAATAACAATTATATTAAATCAAAATTGTATCTTATAGGGGTATTAAATATAACCTTTTGGATACGGTTCCTTTAAATAAAAAAAAATTACAGACATAAGTATATTTTTTAAAACATTAAAAAGAAAGAATTTGCGTTCAATTTCTAAATGAAATATTATTCATTTTTGTTAATTTTCTGGAATTCTTTAAGACATCCTGGATATGAAACAATAATTTTTTATTAATTTTGAAGCTACGATTAAAATGTATTTTGAAATATAATTTGTATTTTTGTGCATTTTTTTCAGGGTAGGAAAAATTTCTCATTTCATTTGTAATTTTTTTTCTTCTATTTTCACAGTACCGTTTTCAGAAAATCGTAAAAATCAATATCAAATTTTATTAATAAACGTGGCTATTTTTAACATATTATATAACATATTATTTGGGAAAAAACGACTTTTTCATCAATTACAATCCAATAAATTAATTACTGAGTCAAAACAAGTTATAAGATTAAAAATGAGAATTTATACATGCCTGACATATTGATCCAATACATAACGAATTAATCCGAGTTTGCTACTGAGAAAATGTATTTTGAGACTAATCCTTGAATTTATTTACTTTTTTTATAGTTTGATCAGCATGGGATTTTAACTAAGGGGGAAAAATAACATCTTAATAGAGGGAATAAATTGTTTTTTAAGAAAATTATTCTAGAAAACAACGCAACACGGAAAAATTATTATGCTATAAAACCTGTTTTTTCTGGATAAACTTGAATTGTGTCGTTAATATGCTATACTGTTGATCACAACAGAAAATATCAAATGCATTTAAAAGAGCTGTAGAAAGCGAACTCTTCGAGAGAAAAAATTGCTATCTAGATCTGAGTGATAAAAGAGTTATACAGAAGGGTGATTTCACGGTGGCATAAGGTCTAGATTTAACCTTTTGGGCATAATAAAATTAATTTTTTCATCAGTTATGGATCCCAAATACACTGAAGACTGTATACATACACACACACACACACATATATATATATATATATATATATATATATATATTTCAACTCCCTCAAGTCTGAATATGCATCTGTTTTGCTATGTATCCATTTATCTTTTTATTTCTATAAATGGCTTTTTACTTTTCTTAGGTATGCAGAAAAATACCTCTAATAATTAAATAAATGTTTAGTAATTTTCGACTTATAGTATTTGAGATTTCGTCTGTAAATAGTACTATTTTCAAAGACATTAAATTACGTAATGTTAGAGAATAAAAACCATATGGAAAATATTTTTCCAGTTAAAAAATTGAAATCTTTGTTCCAATGTTATACACTGCAACTTCACTAACCAAGAGAGGAAAACATATTCTAATACGATATGTGGCTATTAAGTAACGAGACTGACGCTGCCTCAGAAGAAGCACGCATGCATCAAACGCCACCAAACGACAGATGTTTAGCGTGAAGCCTTCTCTTTCGAATGCAGTATCTTGTTTCTGTAAGCAAATCCGTATAACCATAGACTTCGTTCGCTTCAGAGGGTTTTTTTTTGTTTTTGTTTTTTTTTTGTTTTGTTTTGTTTTGTTTCGCTGGGAAAATAAGTGAGCAATGAATGGTTGTGAAATTTCACATGAAACTTGGAAAAATCGCTGCTGAAACATAATTTATTGAAAGAAGTGTATGACAATGAATGTTTATTGAGTCCTCGTGTTTTTGAATGTTAAAACATTTTCAAGGTGACCGAGAAAACGTTAAAGAAGATTAAAACTCGTATCACCCTTCCACGCCAAAAGACGATGACAATATCGAAAAAATCAGTAATCTGGTTCGATCTGACCGTCGGTACAGTTTTCGTGCGATTGTTGAGACTGTAGGAAATGACAAAGAATTCGCAGCGAAAATCTTTTCATCTAGACAATGCGCCAGCTCATTCCTCATTGTCTGTCAAAAGTTTTTAGCCAAGTACAGCATCCCAGTGTTAGACCATCCGCCTTATTCGCTGGATCTTGAGCCACGCGACTTCTATTTGTTTCCTAAGGTGAAATCTGTGTTTAAAAGCACAAGATTTGAGTTCCTTGAAGCTGTGAAACAGAAAGTGACTAGCGTCCTGAAGGAGCGGACAGAAGACTTCTAGCACTATTTCGAACGATGGAAAATTCACATGGAACATTGTAGGGATAGAGGAGGCGGGTATATTGAAGATGATAGTAAATAAATCCGTATAACATAAAAATAAAATGTTTTACAGTGTTAGTCTCGTTATATATTATCCACACCTTGTATCATATTCATTTCTCTTCGAATCATTCTTTTTTTTTTCTTTCCAAAATGCGTCGATCTTCGTCTCTTTTTTTTATTATATTAAACCAAAAATCGATTTTGTAATAAAGTGGTAAATTTCTCGTTAAAATATTTTTTTGAATGTTTTTTTTTTCACTTCAAGGCCTCGTCAGTAAAGTGTACGTCTTATAAAACACAAACAAGCATCAAAAAATAACTTAGGTGTATTGTTTAGTTGAAAATTAATTTTTTTTTCAATTCGAGTGCAATTGCATAACACTGGAGAAGACAATTTCTAACACGTTTAGACAATTTACTGCTATGTATGCTTTACTGGTTTTGTCATCGAAATTGTAAAATTTTTTGAAACTTCATAATTTCGGAAAATATTTTGGCTGAACATTCCTCTTTACTTCACCATTAACCACAGACGTCATGCGATGATACAGTTATGCGCATCGGAAAGCACGTGCAACCTTATTGCGGGGAAGACGGCGGAAAACAATAGAAGAATCGGTCCTTACCGCGGGGTGGACGAAGAAATCTCGTCTGCCTTTTGTTTCCTCCGAACTCCCCAGCGGTAGATCCGACTGCCTCCTCTGTTTGCATCCGCAAGAATTCCAATAAATCTATCTACACAGCGACTTTTTTTTTTTAACGGTAAAAGGACCACAACAGTGCTAACTAATTAAATGATAAGAGTGTTTGCAGTGGAATTTTGAAACAGGTATTTCCGTTGGAAGTGATTGTTCTTAGAGGAAGTGGTTTTTATTTAATGTAGTATTGACTAAGGTTTTTAAAAACCAATACCTGAGCGATTTAACACATAATTGAATTTTAAATTATTGCCAAGGGTGGTATTAAGTTCCAATTAACTGATAAATTCTGAAGCAGTGTTAATAAAAATTAATCGTTAAATGATTAACATACGATGTAATATTTAGTTGTTGCCATGAGCTGTGTGCTAATAATTCAAAATTTATCAAATTCTCTTAAGAGTATCAGGGCATCCGTGGAATTCTGGAATATTAAATCTAAGACTCTTTGTTTTTGTGATATATAACTTTTCAAATTATTAGTAGAGCTTTGATTTTTGTGTGTGTCTCATAATAATATTTTAATCTCTCTATCGAACTATGAAAGTAATTTTTTCGTCATAAAGATTTTTTTCCACTCTCATTTGTATCTGGAGATACATTCGCATTTAGCTACCATTTTAAAGAAAACTATTACACAATATGGTTCCATATTTCTTATGCTTCTATATAAAGTACTTATGCATATAATGAAGCTAAAATATTTTTCCTTAAAATAATACTTAATTTTTAAGAAATAATTTTGTATATGAAAAAGGAAAAAAAAATTAAAATTTCCAAAATTACGAAGTTCTATCATTTTTTGCAAAGTAAATATGCAATAATATCATCAAAAAAATAGATTCGTTATGTTTTGCGTATAGTTCTCTATACGACGAGTAAAATATTTTGTATATTTATGGAATATTATTTTTAAAAATGGTATACCTAAATACACAAATATCTCGCATAACGTGTCCATATTTAAATGAGAGTGGAAAAAAAATCTTTATGACGAACACTTTTACAGTTCGATAGAAAGATTAAAATATCACTATAAGGCACACAAAAAATCTTAGCTCTATTAATAATTTGCAAAGATATAGAACACAAAAACAAGGAGTCTTAGATTTAATGTTCCAGAATTTCTCGGATGTCCTGGGGACCCTAAAGTCAACTACCTTCCAACCAACCCCTTGGTTTTTTTTATTTAAATCATTCTACGCTGATAAGAAATATGTAGTACCTCTTGTAAGGGGCTATTCTGTTCGTCCCGGTCCCTATGTACTAACTTCTTATAAATGGACGAAATATTGGGTCCGGTAGGTGTCCCTTATTGGGAGATACTGTGCGGAAAAAATATTTTTGGGCTACTTAACCCATTCGGGCTTTTGTCCCCAGGTTGGCAGAAATCTGTTTTTAGACAGAATATTGGTCTTACACTTGCCCAAGGAGTTAGAAATGGATATGAAAATAAAAATAAATTACATGGAAAATTTAGACGAGCAATAGTATACGTTAAAGAAAATACAATTGCGTGGAGAATTTTAAAAGGATGAATTTATGAAATTAATTCAAGGTGCTTAAACTACACGCGTAGTTTTATTAAAAATATTTTAAAACAGATGCAAATTGGTATATTTCGATTTAAAATTAGCGAGAATTCTAAGAACTATAGAAACGGATTTTTTTTTTTTATTTCCGTTACTAAGAAAATGTTGAAATTAAAAATTTCATTTTAATTTAAATTTATTACAGTTATTTTAATGAAGATATTACATAAAAGTTAAGGTGAAAGGGGAGGCAGCAGATTTGGAAAAGTATTCTGTATGTTAGTCCGGTCTGATGATGGTTCTTTGATCTGGAGTGCTTCCCAATCGGTGCCGAGAGGATGAATTATTATAAGTCGATAAGAATGGCTCTTATCGAGAGTGGGCGATTTAGTATGTGTTGCGTGTGTTTTAAATGTGGTTGTTATAGAAAGGGAGGGGGAAATAAATAATCTGTTAATCTTAAACTAATACAATTTCTTGTGGTCTGTGTAGTTGGGGGTTGTTTTTGAGTGGAGTGTATTTTTCTATAGTTTCTATTGTTTTGTTTGTGAATTTATCTATTTTATTAAAGAATTTCCTGGATAGTCTTTTAATGAACGTTTGGAAGGACGGATAGTTTATGGATTTTTTGATGTCGGTGTTTCTGATGTACCATCTTGCTTTTACTATTGTTCGGAGGGATACTGTACTTTTAAAATCTCCTGTATATGTTTCTGTACGCAGTGTGACTTATTAAGCTATGGTACATAAAAACTATTTTTAATGAATATTTTTAAAAAATCAAATTGTCATACTTAAAGGAATTTTGAATCGCATACACACAAAAAAGATTTAAATTAGCGCATTTGCTTTTTTTTTTCTTTTTTTCATTTACAAGTTGTAATTATATGAAAGTCTTTGACCACTTTTCCATAAGAAACTTTATTGAAAGATTTTCGTAATTTTTTAAAATATACAATAACTTGTATTTATCATGAAAAACTCCAATTAATGACAAATACTAACTAATAAAAAATATAACAAATT
>BMAW01116284.1:211586-275972 GCA_019974015.1 Nephila pilipes | reverse complement strand
ATATGAATATATATGAAATATTTTAATGTTGCACGGAGGTCGTCTCCGTGCAACATTAAAATATTTCTTTGTTTGGATAGAATCCTGAACCTCATTTTTAAAAATTATTCATACTTTCTTGTCTTAAATAAAATTATTTCGAAATTAATTATTAGACTCAAAAATAAAGAAGAGAATCGGATGTTTATATTAAAAGAGCTGAATGAAATTTAATTAAAAGAAGAGAACAATTTATAATAAAAAGAAACCATTTATTTTCAAACTCCATTTATTCATTGATTAATTAATTTCTTTTGATACGTAGGTATTATATTGTTGTTTGCTCATTTACAAAAACTATCTGATGCTTTTATAAAATGACAATCAACATAAAATCTTAAATGACTGCCTACGTTACGATTTTTTACCATTAAGTAACTTTATAGTTAATCATAAAACTGGTTAGATTGAATAATAATTCTCTTTCTTGACATAAAAACTTAGAGTTTTAAATACTATTTTCTCTGTTTACAAAATCTGCCGATCTTGGGCAAACTGTTACCAAATTTGGTATAGAACAACTTCGTATAGTTAATTTCATGCAAGTAAATAACCACATGGTTATCTCAGATATGAATGCTTACTTTTATTTTGATGGAAAGAAGATTAAACTACATTCCTTCTAATAGTGAGAAGGAATATTGCTACAATCAGAGAACAAGATTATTATTTGATTTAATGTTACAATTACCAGGAGCCTGTTTCTATCAGACTGAAGTTATATATTCTTAGAATATGGTTGATATTCGAGTTATCGCATTTTTTTTTCTAAATATTTTCTCTTTTCTAATTTATAGAGCTTTTAGTTTCCTTATATGATAATCTACTTAATTATCGCATACAAAAGAAGTAATTTGATTGGATCAAAAATTTGAATCCATACCTTTTTATTTGCTTAGGCAACCGGAAAACTTCTCAGTCAATTTTTAAGGGTTTTCCAGGAAATAAAGATCTTCAGCTCGAATGTGTTATGCATGTATTGTTTGTCGTTGGAGTCTAACAATAGTTATTTAGTGTGATTTTCGGTGACATAGACGTCGAAAAACTTGGATCTAACATGCAATTCTTATAACCAGGGATTTTCTTTGTGTTTCCCAACCGTGTTGATTTATAGCTCGCCTTATGGTGTCACATTCTGTTGCAGAAAAATAAATAAACATTGCAGACAAAAGTGGAATACACCCTTTCTTCTCCATGAAGAGCCCCATAAGCAACGGAATTTATCATTTACCTCTTTTGTAACAGCAAAGAACCTACACATCACGCCCGCAGCGAGGTACCATCTCAAAAAACTCGAAAATCTTCACCAATGCACATTCAGAAAGCGACTGGAGACATCGTTTGTGTCTGTGGAGAAATCCATATTTCGTGGCATTAATCTCTTAGAGTTTTACAAATCTCTGTTTCAAAAGAGGGACTCCCGTGAAGCAGAAAGGTGAACGATTTCTTTGAATCTTTCCTCCTTCTTTTGTGACTGTGGCGGGGCGTAATAGATAAGGAGCCCAGTGAGACACTAAAGCTTCCTCCATGAGATACTCGAGATATTCATGAATATATTTGAAATTGAAATGTCTCCCCGCGTGATGACGAGGTTTTTGAACGGGTTAAAAGTTTAGCTTTCTTTATTTTTCATGGGATTTCTTTCTTTTTCTTTTTTTTCTTCTCCACTTTATGAGCCCAGTTGATAAGGGTAAATCTGTTTACCTGCACGGAATGGTACCATTAAAAGAGAATTTCCTTTGCTCTGCATATAAAGTGAGTAAACAGGAAAAATCGGATTTTTAAATTCTTTTAATTGGATAAACGTTCAGTGTGGGTTTTGGCTGAGAACGCGGAAAATGGGTAGCAGAAAAGGTCATTGGCGTAATTTGCGATTATGTGTATGCTGATTCTGGAAACAAAGATGGATTTTTAAGAGCGATTTAATGTGAATGGGACCGGGAAGAGGATCTTTGGGTGCTGTAATTGGTTTGCATATATATCTTTTCCTCGCTTTAGTCTGCCTTCACAGTCAATTCAGTTCTTTATAATAAAATGAGTAATATTTCATCTTGAACATTGAATAACATTAGTTTTTTAATCGAAAATTCTTGAACTATTTTGAATGAACAGAAAATTTTTATCAATAAGGAAGTTTTAAGACTTAGAAATATAAAGCAAATAGTCTAACATTTACAGTAACTGAGATGGTTTTTCAACCAAACATTACTAAACCTCCAACTCATTAAATGTTTAAGTATATTTATTAAATGCTTAAATTCAGCCAAAGGTCTTTTTAAAATTGTTTAAATTTCGAAAAGTTTAACAATTCACCCATTTTTGCTGCAACAGATGATCTTGAAATATTAAAGAACAGTAATAAATTATTGACTTATCAAGCTTGTAGGATGATGAGAAATTCAATTGTTTTAATAACATGTATACATTTTAATTTATTTTATGTATACACCTTTTTATAGAGAAGCGGCTTTAAAATATGACCGAAAATTACCGCTTTTCAAATAGTATGTCAATCAAGTGACGAGAATGACATCTAAGTTGACACTTCTACAGTTCACCACACCAATAGGAGGATTTGAAACCTCGACAGAATAAACGTGCCCCAACCCCGCTACACGGCTTCTTTTCAATCAATCACGAAGGGGGAAATATACATGAACTGGATGCAAAAAACCTCAAGGAGATAAATGACAAAGGAAAATATAGCCGGACTGGATGCATGATATATTCATATAATTTGGAATTATATACGAAATAAACATGTATATAAACCAATATTAAAAAGCATAATTATAGCAAAAATAATTTAAATAAATACCCTTAATGTAATTAAAAATCATGATTTCTTTAAGTTGTTGCGAGACGAATATCAAAAAATATAAGAATGCTAATAAGTATATAAATAATAATTAAAATACCCAATTATATCTGAATAAAATTTAACTACTTTTAATATATAAAATTAAAACATTTAATTTAAAAAGCACAATTACTTCAATGATCTTAATAGTCAAAAAATACATCAAAACACAAAAGACATAATCAAGAAAAAAATATCGGACAGAATTTTCAAAAATGGAGATAAAACAACTCAAAATGCTGTCTTAGGCTAGGGACAGAAAATTGTGTGTTTATACTAGTATTATGGATACAGTTCATCACACTTCAGCAATTACTTTATAAATGATATAAAAACCAAATGTTAAGCAAAATTATATGAAGTGGTCTTAAGCGACAAAAATGCAAAAATTCTCATTTAAGAAAGTAATTCTACCAATAGAAATAAAAGAAATAATAAACAAAACTTATTTTAGCCAAATTAAGTAATTTCATAAAAATTAATCTATACATATTCATACAATTTGTTAAATATTTGTAACTTAAAGGTCTGTAAGAATTTTATAACTCTGTTGTGATCTTAAATAACCCATCCAATATAGAGCGAGAAATGCTTTTTACCGCCAAGCAACGTTTGATTTTATGAAACAAAGTTCATATTTACTTATCTTACTCATTTGAAATAAACCTTTTTATGAAGAAAAATTTAAATAAAATATGTACTTTCTGGAAAATAATTTTTAAGTTATAAATAAACATTCCTATAAATAAAATTAAAACTAAAAATATTCGTTAAGAAAAGTATTTATCCAAAAAATCAATCGTTAAGTTTTAAACTAATTTTTTTTAAAAAAAAAATATATGCATACCTGGAACAAAAAGATTTTTTTCTGATAACAAATAGCGTTGCTAACACAAGTTTGTGTTACCATTGTCTGCCACTATCTGCTAATCGGAATCAAAACAAATTTGACTCACTAATTAATTTGACTAACTAGTCAGTTTTGATTGCTCACGCATCAAATGTTCGATGCCATTGTCACCTTCGATGAGTCCCAGAATCGCCATTATCAATTAGAAATCAAGAAACAATCAAAACAACGGGTTGGTTCCATTGAACCTGCTCCAAAGAAGGCGAAGACGGTCTCATCAGAAAAATAGTTATGGCGACGATTTTTTGGGATGCGAAGGACATGTACTTTGGAATTTATTTGGTGAAGGAAAACGATTAATGAGTTGAAGAAGGAAAACTACAATGTGTTGAAGGATAAATAAAATAAAATTCAACTGTACAATAATTTCAGCTAATATAACAGTGTCTATCATTTAAATAAGGTCCCATGGTGAGGATTACGAGATGTTACATAATACATGATAATAACGAAGTATAGGTAATGATCAAATAATACGGTTATGAAGGAAAGTACTCATCTTCTAACTTCTCTATGTGGTATAGACTCAAAAGGTCAAGTTCTGCATGTTAAATGAAAAGCAAAACTGATACTGTGTGACGCAGTTTAAATGATCAAAATATAACTGTAAGTAGCCAATATAAAAAGGTTCGGTCTCCTTTGTTGAATATATTGAAGTGAAAGTTAGAGCTTTGGTAATAAATTGAGTCATTAGAAGTAGTCGACATAGAAAAAAATTGATTTATTATTGTAACGTTCAACTATGATTTTAATGGGTTTCATTAATATTTCACTAAAATTAAGAGATAGATTCTAAGAGATAGTAAGAAGTTCGCACATAAAAAACTGAGGCGGATGAGACTTTATCGGAACCCTTTTCAGATGCCTCGTTAGTTCAGTGTTAAGTCAAACAGCAGATTCTAATGCATTTTCATTTTCAAAAAGCCAAGTAATGCTGATAATGATACAATTCAAATATACTAATTTTTTTTTAACTGTGAATTTCATGAAAAGGAGGAATAAGGTCTTTATAAAGAATGAACTTGAAATAAATGCAGGCTTATTTAGAAGAACAAATCCTTGACTGATTCATTTGTCCGAAATAACTTTGAAAAGCTAATGAGATCTTACAGTACTAAAAAGAAATGAGGCTTTTGTATTCGATTGCCACAGGAGCTGGTCTGACGACCTTTTTTGAAAACTTAATCATCTGCGTGATGCATTATGGATTTTGTGGTTTGTGGAAATTTGCGATGTATTATAAAATTTGTGGTCTGGACAGTGGCTACACATTCGGGACATGAAAACAGAATCAAGCCTTCGTACATTCCTTTTCCATTGGTAGTTCCCATTTATTTTTGTCTCGATTACAAGAAATTATCATTCTTTAACACTTTTAAAAAATTTTATCTACATGTAGCTTGCTTTTTTAATGCGATGTTTAAATGCGATGAAAAAATTGGATTATATGTTTTTATAAATAGGTTTAACTGTCATACTTGGATTGAAAATTAAGAGAAAAAAGAAACCTTAAAAACATATTCACTTCAAATCTGATTAGGATATATTATTATCTAAGCTTTTTTAATAAGGTAATTTGTTAAGATAAATATTGCTACTTTATTTATGTGATCTTTGATAGATGAAATAAATAGTTTCAATTATTCATATCATGGTATATTATCGTGACGTAAACGAATTAATCTGAATCCATTCCCAAATAATCATCTAATTGTGCAAAAAAAACCTTCTTGAAATAATTCAGATAGGGATTAAGTTTTAAACGAGAAGGAACAGCCAAATCTTTACAATGGTGAATTGTATTCAATACAGTCGAATTACGATTACGCATATGTAATTATTGCTAAGCTAAACTATATATCATCAATTATTTGTCGAAAATCTAAACAGACTTAATCCTGATTAGTATTAAGTATCTCCAAAGGCTTACTTGTTGATAATTCAAGATTCAAACTTTAAATCTTTATTGAAACATCTGTGTTTCTTCACCATAGTTGAAGAATTTAAAACAAAATGCTAAACAATCGAACAAACTGAAGTTAAACAGATATTTTTTCTGAAACTTATATACGAATGTCACTATTAGTAAATTATAAAGCCAACATGTTTTATTTAGTTCTATTAACATGTGTCTTAGAGAAAATGACGTCAACAAAAATGCGTGGGCATAAAATAAAAAATACGTGGTGTTAGGTTCAAAAGACTTACATTATACTACATCATGATTATAATAATTACATTTAATCTGCTGAAAGTACATTTACATTGCTAAAATATATTTAATTTAATATTTTATTGTTTGTTTTTATTTTAATATCCGAACTGAATATTATTCTCTACTTTAATAATTTATCTCGTTTGCTTTTATTTTATTACTAATTTATTTAATAACTTATTTTTTAGAGCAGAATCGATTGTTTTCATTCCCTTTGTTATTAGTAATCGCAACGTTTTTGTTTTTAAAATGTTTTGTTTGTGAAAATAAAAGGTTGAAGAATTTGAAGAATGTATATGCAGCAGTTGTGACAAAGAATCAGCTCCTGATACGTAGAAAAAGAAATTTCAAAATTATTTCTTTTTTCATGAAAAATATCGATATTACTTATATATAAATAATGATTTTAGTTTTAAATATTATTTAAAGATGATATCGCGCATGTATAAAATGTATGTTCAGTGCTTTATATAACAATGTACCTGAAAGTGTAAGTGTATGTGATCCAGCATTACAAAGCATCGCTAATAGTAATATTATATCAAACGAACATCATCAATACTTGTAAAATCATGATAAATAGAATTATTCTTGATCATAAAATTGTGTAGAAAATATAGGTATAGGGGATAAAATATTTAAAAGTGCATTAAAAATATTACATCTAATCAATTTGATGCCATTCACCCTTTTAAAATATTAACAATGTATTGATTAGTTTATTGTTAAGCAGTTCTTAGGTTTTTTTTTAATTTCACTGCTTTTTAATGCGATTACTTCAGAACCGAATCGTAATTCTCTTTTGATATGACTGTGAACACCAATAAAATTGTTACTCATGACTGTATGCAAGCATGATATTTCGCTCATTTAATATTCTAATTCGGTAGTTGGTAGTAAAATTAGGTTGTCAAATAGATGTATAATAATATAATTTAAAAAAATTGTTAAATTTGAATCAATGTTATATATATTTGAAACATTTCACGTATTTTGTTAATTTAAAAGTTCGGATTTCTTATAAAAATTAGTGTTTATTTTCTTCAGAAAGCTATCTTTAAATTATTATCCCTTATGTAATAATAATATTAAAAAAATTAGAAATAAAAATTGACTTGGTCGTTATACAAAAGTGATTTTTTCATATTTAATAAGAAACAAATCCAGATAAGTTGTATATTAAAATGAGAGAAACAAATACCTAAATTTACGTAACAGTCACAAGTTGCTATATAATATTAAATAGTAAGGCTGTTTACAAAGCAAAACTACTCTTTAAATGCTAATCATATAAATAATATATGGTCACCTTAAATTTTTCTGAGACTGTCTTGTATTTTACAAAACACTTAAAAATGTATTCGCTTAATGTTAAAGAATAGGTTCCAAATCTTAAAAAAATTTCAAATAGAAAAAAAAACGCATACATGTGAGCGTATATTTTGACTTCGGTACAAATATAGCCACGAACATTTTTTACCATGTGACTTATTTCAGATTGAATCTATCAATTCTTCCAACACAAAATAAGTTCCATATTTTGCCTTCTAAATTATTCTAAATGATTTTTATATTTTGTGTGATAATTGAAAAATTGACTATTTATTGAATTTTCTAAAAGTGAAAGGCTATCTCTATGTAGTGAATGGTTTGAATGTGTGATATTTTCATGCAATTTTATGTTAAATGTATGGACATTTCTCTATTTGAAAAACGTCTTGAAATACGCTTACGAAAAGAGTAGTCCTGAAACAAAATAAATTCTGTGCTTATCTACCCGTGTCAATAAACTTTTTTCTCTCTGTAAACCTTTTCTGTGGTATTCTTATCTGCACAACAATGGGGAGTACTGGTCTTTCAAGATAGGATTATTCGAATGTCACATCTATTTTGTCCAGTGATGTGTGAGCTTTTGTACCCATAGAATGTATTATTCTGGTCTTATCCTATTGGTGATAACTTACTTTTCAGTTTATAAAATAAGAAATACCGATTCAAATATAGAAAAAGTTCTGGAAAACCCAGAAAAAAGGATAAAGGGGTATAGTGAAAGGAATAAAGTGACATTTCTTAAGGAGTCTGCCTGAAAAGAATTTCGTAATACTGACGGATCGAAACATTTACTAAGCCGAAAATTTCTAGAATAACTCAGTAAGATGTTTCTTACAAATTATTTCTTTAGTGGAATAAAATATTAGTTCTCTTAATAAAACGTTTTCTTTGCTTCCTTTTATGTTTATTTTTAAAAATAATGAGACATTCAGTCCCAAATTTTTTTCCCCATGTGCTGATAATGTACATAAAGCTAATATCTTATTATCTATCGTATAAATAGAGTATCAAATCTACTCATCAAATAATATACTCATTTCTATGTATCTTAATGTACTAACGATGAAATAGAACGAGATTTAAATGTTATTATAGATTTGTTTATTTATTCATAAATACTAGATCTAATAATTAGGCTAAAAATATTTTTTTAAATCAGCAGTGAAGTCTCTGCAAATGGGGAAGCATAACCCTCCATGGAAGTGATACCCGACAACTGATAATTAAATTTTTGTCGAGTGGTTATACAAAAAATAAATGATAAATCCTATAGTTTTTACTATATTTATTACATATTTAATACACGCTTAAAATTTAAAATGTAAGAAATATAACGCATATTTAAAGACAATAATATAAAAGGTAATAAAATTTACTGTCTTTTATATTTTCGTTCTAATTACTCTTTGTTTATGAAAATGGGAGTTTAATTATTGGAAAACGTTTTAAATTTGAGATGACTGTATAGTGAGATAAATATTTCACTGAGTTGTGCTAATGCGAAGGGCATTTACAACGGGATATTTCATTTTAATAATTACTTTCATTCTCATATTTATAGTGGAAATTAATTATCTCACTTTCCTTCTACATTTCAAAATAGTGTTTTGTGAAAATAAAATTTTTAAATGTACTCTTCCCTGAAATATGATAGTTTAATCGTTAACAGTATCAAAAAATCTATAGAACTTCTACTAATTTGATTTGCGTCTAAAAAGGAAAAGTAGACCTCAATTGTTATTTATTTATTTATAAATATAAATCTGGTACAGATCATTCACACGAAAAGGCGAGGAAATATTCATTATTATAAATTTATACATGTCATTCTTTATTTTAACCGGAAAATACCAAAATTAATTTCCAAATTACTATGTCCCCACTCGTGTCATGTTATTCTTCTCAGTAATTCACATGTACTCGTATAGTTATCCAAGATGTTTCCAAACAATTTTTGTAATTTTTACCTGAATGTTTAAGATACAAATTGCACTTAAAAATTATGGTTTATGAGAGCGTAATTAATCACGACACATCTTAATCTTAAGGCATTGTATATTTACAAAATAAAAATATAAAAATGTGCATTAGAATTCTTTCATTACGAATTCTTTAAGATTCAGTCTTTTTTAAACACATTCCACCTCTTGTTTTAATATATATTAAATATTATTTTCAAAACTCATTTAAATTTGACTAAACATTTTACTGTCATTAATTAAATAAATGTATTCATTGAATCAACTCCAAAATTCGTTTTTCTTTACATTTCTTAAATAGAATTACTAACTGTTCGACAAAGGCCAAACACATCCAGTGTTTTCAGTGTAATATTATATATATGACCGGAGTTTATTTATTCGTTACTGAAAAGTTAGTAATTTTTATTGGTTCAGACAGGTAAAGAATACAATTGGTCCATTTCTGAGATTACTTTTTTTATTAGCTTGACAATCGTCAATTAAATTACGTACAATAATGTAAATAGGAAATGGTATGAATGGGTTTGGGCGAACAGAGGGATCGAAGCGGTTGGCTGACCAACACAGGACAAATATTTTATGTTCTAATTTTTAAGATTTAGGAAGGGAGTGAGTTGTACATTTCTTTTCAAAAAGGAAGTTAGAAACAAATGATAAAATGTTTTTCAGGGGAAAGGGATTTGAATTACATTTATGTATCCTGGTTTTCATTTTATTATAGCGCAGTTTGATTCTTCTGCTTCGTTCTGTTTGAAAAATAACTGCAAGCACCATTGTCAAAACTATTTCTATACGGGAAAAGACGGTGTTTTTTTTTAGCAGTTGGTTTGGAGTACTAATAAAAATTTAGTTTAAATTTAAGTTATTTTATCTTATTTAACAAAACTATATTTGATTAATCTTTCACAGTCGTAATATTTCCCCCTTGGAATAATTTTTATTCCATTTCCTTCATATTTTTGTTTTATTGCTTTTTCCAAAGTTAAAAGATTCCTGTTCATTGGCATCCTACTTTTTTTTTTTTTTTAACCCGAAGACGTTTCTCTTACAAATACAAATGAAATGCTTAAATTAAAAAAGATAATAACTTCCGATTTTACTTTTAAACAGTTTTTTTTTAATTCATGTTTGTAATAAATTGAACTGAAACAATTTTTTTTCTTTTTTAAAATAGTCGTATTGCCAAAGTACGTATATCGAAGAATTAGCTTAAAGTAATACCTTCAATTGTGCTTAAAACCTTTTCTTTTGTAATTCTAAATTTTAGACTTTTATAACGATCATTTTTTTTTTTCAAAACTGATTATAAGAATCCAATCATAATAAAAAAAACCCCTAAATTTCAATTTTTGAAACAAAATTTTGCTTAAAAAATTTATGAGCAAAAGTAAAATTGATTTATCGGTTTAGAAATGTGCATAGTAAAATTTTTACATGTGTAGAAACAAAGTTGAAGTTTAAAATAAGAAAAAAACGTGATTCTTGTGATCTTTCAGATTGTTTTTAACAAATATTTTAGAAATATATAGTTGATTTTTTTGAGTTTGATTTAAATTCAATTTTATCCATTTGGCCTGCAATTACAGACAATTATCTTGAAATTATGATTTATTTAATAGTCATATAATCAATTATTAAGGAAAAGAAATAAAAGTGGATGACTAGCGATAACTTGTAATTCTGGTTTAACTATCGATGAAGGTTTAAAGAGAGATGTGCTTGAAATGTGGATAAATTTTATTGTGGGCTCAGCACAAGAAATAACATCGCAGAAAAATTAAAATCTATGTTTCAAGTAATTGGCCACACATCAAGATATTTAAATCTCAATTCCAAAATTAACCTTTTTATATGATGAGTTTTCCTAATAAAAACTATTCACAGATTTATAAGACTTGAAGATTTTAAAAACAGCATAGATGAATTATATAAAAGTAAAAAACTGGAAGGTGTGTTAGATCTTGAATAAAAATTGGTCTTGACCATATGTGCTTCTGTAGCTTATTGCAGAGAATCTAATACATAAAAAAAAAATCTTCCTTAGTACATTCCTATTTTTTTTTCAGACTTAATTGCTTTATATGAAAATTATCCATACATTGTGAAAACGTTATTAATCAATTCCCCATTTCGAAGGCAAAGAAGAGAATTTTCGATTTTGTTAGGATCTTATAGTCTTATATTTTTGTTTGGGCTTCATTTTTGTTGAAATGCAAATAAATTCTCATGTTTCATAAAAAAGCGATGTTAGTCTATCTTATCAGAAAAATTCAAACCTAATTTATTAAATTTTATTTCGCAGGAATGCAACTCTTAAGTGTATAAATTATATTTTTTAATTGACAAATTTGTACTTTTACATACTGAAACGACTATTATTTCATTATTATTTCACTATTATATCATTAAACTCTGATTTAACTGAGAAATTTTTAAAAGAATAGTTGTTTAAATAATTGTCAGTTACAGGTTATTAAAACCTTATTGAATAATACGTAAAATTTACGATTTAAAACGTGAAAAATGTCACAAATTATTATTTCGTTCTCCTAGGTACCTTAGAGATTGACTAATGGCTTTTGAGTTAAGTCTATGTACGAAACATTTTGGATACACGCACATACATGTATGTATAAGTGTATGTGCGCACTTATATATATACTCTAATTTATCTCACCAAGTGACTACAAAACTAACGATGCCTCTGGTACAGAAATATCCATCTAAACTTGCAATATTCGATGATGATTATATATTTATGAGCTTTTTAGATATGTTTTTTTAATTAGTTAGTTTGTTTTTGCTGCGTTCGTTCTCATAATGTAATGTTGTATACTTATATATAATTATTTTTTCTTATTTTTGTGCAGAAAAAAAAATTATAACTTCCTCTTTGCTAAAATGCAATATTTATTTGAATTTCGTTCAAATTTTTTTTTATTAAAAAAGAAAAGGAAAAAAAAATGGAAGAATGCTTGTTATTAAATCAAATTAATAATTCTAAAATCTACATATACAAATTATAATTTCATTTTTCTACAACAGAATAATACATTAATATGTGTATGAATAGCATTTTTCTAGAATTAGATAAGTAATTAATCTTATATTTTCTCATTTTATATTACATGTTCTTGTATTATAAATAGATTGTCAAATTAAATAAATAACAACAATTGAAATGAAAGACAAAATTATCAAATGAATTTGATTATTTTAAATGTGAGGTGAACAGAAAATCTCATATGAAGCAAAGGTTTTGAAAGTACAAATAACTGGTAGAAATATAAAAACACCGCTATTAGATTGCTAACAGATGGACTGTTGCTCAACATTTTCTTTTCTTTTTTTCCCTAAGGCATTTTAAAGTTCGTTGACTACTTCTGCCTTTTTTTTAAAATCAAATTAAGAGCCTATCAGTGCTTTTTGTTGTATATCATTGCACACAGTTCAATTATTAAATGTTGAAGAAGACCCAAAATATATGAAAACTGATGGAACATGCTATGGATTATAAAGGTCTTTAAATTTCTCGAACCTCTGCCTACAGAGATTTAGGAATGAATAAGCATTTCAAGGTTCTTGGGGTGGGTCATTGCTGAGAGAGAGAAACGAAGGGGGTAGCGATGACTTCTGGGTAATCCTGTCGGTTAGAGCAATATGAACAAAGCAATCCATGCTATTGTAGAAGCTGTTCTATAGATCCCTATCAACACTTAAGGGGAGGGGGTTGAATGGGACTATGAAGGCGATAAAAGCTAACAAAAGGAAGATCCCGGAAAACATTTTATTTTTTTGAAGTTTTTCGAGAAAAAGAATTTTATTGTGTCAAAAACTTGTCCCTATTCTGATTTTTATTGGTTAATTACTTGGGAGCGTCACAAGAGCCATAAATGTGTCACAGTTAGGTCTTTCGGCAGACAAAAGTCTACTCTTCCATTATCAGAGACGAATTCTTCAAATTCTTTAAAAGAATAAAATTCATCGGGTTTTTTTTTTTTTTTTTTTTTTTTTTTTCTTTTTTTCCTCTTCTTAAAATTACGAAACCAATTCAGTATCTTTTTAGAGAAGCTGCAAAAAAAAATCCTGCCTAGATTTAACAAAATATGGCATTTTTTCATTATTGTAGACAAAGGGCAAATTGCGTAGGGGTAGTAAAAGATGCAGGGGGATTAACTTTGTTTATTAAAAGAAGTGGCTTTTTAACGTTTGAGTTCTAATGTAATTTTTGTGATATAGTCTCGTCACTGCACAAAATATTTACATTCAAATTCTTATTAATTTTGCTAAGCAATACTCTCGGATTTTAAGCAAATTTACACTGACAGTTCTAAGTCACCTAATCATGTTTGCGCTTCATTTTTAATACATTGTTCACTTCTTGTCAACTACATTCCTCATGTTCGGTTTTCATGGCTGAGATCTCTGCCACTATTAAGGCTTTAGAAAATTTATCAATTCTTAAGGCACATTGAAAATTTTATTTTTTTCACGGATTCCATGAGTATATTGCAATCTTTAAATCATCCATTGATTATTAAAGCTTTAAAAAAATTATAACCCACAATCTGAAAACATCCAGTTGATATTTTGCAGGAAAACCTCTTACATGGGTATCAAAGGAAATGAAATAGTCGATATTGCTACCAACCTGCATCTGATGAAATTTCTTATACTATTCATTATTGTGATATTATATAATGCATTGAATTAACTATTCATAATCCTTGGAAGAAAAAATAGAATCTGGAAATCAATCATAAACTGAAATATGTGAAACCTGTCATTTTGCTTTGTATTTCATTTTTTATATAGAAGACTAGACGCTCATTTAACACATCTACAAATTATAAACACAAGACTAGCACATAACACCTTTTACTGGGAGAAAATTCTCCATGTGTAATAATTGCTTGTCCCCTGACTGAGATACGTTCTGACTAAATGCTCAGCTTTTAACTCTGTTCGTTTTAAATATTTAAATTATTTTCACTATTTTAAGTTATCTGATTGAGGAAAATCCCCAATCGAATATCTTTCAATTTTCACATGACATTGGTTGCGTACATCATCATATTTGCCTCTACAGCGCAATGGGGGTCAAGGCCTTTTTTTTTTGAAGATTCCTACAAGAAACATGTATTTTGCCTCAAGTAACCCGTTCTCCTCCTCAATCACTTTAACAGAATAAAGCCACCTTAATTTTAGTCTTCTCATCGTAGTTTTGGTCTTGGGGGAACCTCAGGGGCTTGTCTTTTTTAGGTAGGTATTGACATCATGCCCCCTAGTGATTTTTTTCTTTCCCATGGGGTTTACTATTTTTTGGAAAGCACGGGTGATGCGCCCCCGGGATACCAGAGAGACCCTTTTTTATTTCTTTTTGTCAATCCATTTAGATCTTTTTTCCAATTTTTTCTAACGTCTAGATCACAGATTTACCTTATCTAACTAGTGCAGCATGGACCCATCTGGCTGTTGCGCCATTAAAATACTACTACTATTACTTCGTCACATGATATGAAAGTCGAGAGGAAGGTACCAATTGAAGAAGTATTATCATTTGTTCGTCGTTTGAAATGATTAGGTCTGTTTCCAATAATTCATTGCGATGCACCTGTATATATTGTTAGTTTATCGAAAGGATATTCTATGAAAGGGGTAGGGGTAAATATACATAATTAAGGGTAAGAAATTACACAAAATAATTGTTTCAAAAAAATTTGAATAATAAAATAAATATATTAAACATGCATTAATAAAAAGTAAAACATTTAAGCCATTCACAGCAATTATTTGAGAGGACTGGTCATCTGCGCATGTTATTGTTAATAATTGACTTCACGAACTTCATTGCTGAGATTAAATTTTAAGTAGTATGTTGTACCCAAAACTGGAAGAAGACGGCCAGCAGCTTTTTTCAAAGAGCACCGCAATTAACAAAGAGCTACATTTGCCCTCCCTTGTTCTACAATAATGAGAATATACCAAATATTGTCTTGTTCCTTTGTTTAGTTATTTTTCATGTTTTAATGTCATTTTTGTTGGCTTTTGGAGAATTTGTTTCGGTCGCTGTCAAACCCTTTCTATTCATTTTGAGTGCCGCTCGAAAGCAGCTTTTACAGAATTACTGAACTTTGAGATGTATATTATGTGAGAGTTTCGTTCTATGCGTTGAGGCCAATACAGCACATATAATAATCACGAATGCTATAACGTATTAAGTTTTTAGTTTGTGTTGAGGATTTTCCTTTTAGTATTCTTGGTTAAATAAATCGTTTTGTTTAAAATTAAAGCAATGTTTATCGTTATTAAAAATACCTTGAACACCATGTACTTGAACTTCATCCAGGAAAGACAAAAGATATTTTCTTTGGCAGAAATAAAGAGCATTTACAATTATTTGCCAATAATCGTCCCTTAATTGCACAGAAAAGCAGCTTGGTACAACATATTGATGCGACACTTCGAGCCGTGTTCACGAGCAAGATTGGCGGGACTGGTGGACCAGTTTTTCGATATGAATTTGATTCAGAAGAAGAAAGGGTTGGAATCTTTACTAAGAGAATTACAGAAAAGCAAATTTCTCTCCTTGTAAAGGAAGCGAGGTTCGAGTTGATAGCGGAAAAGGTTCCTAATGGCTCTTAACCCTCAAACTCTTTTATTCTCGATCTGGCTGAAAGAAATATTCGGGCACTGAACACTGGAATTCCATTTGCCCAGAAGTTAAAGATCATAGGGGAAGTTAAAAATATGTTGTGGAAATTGAAATCAAGCAACAGTGTAAAGTTTAAGAGAAAACACTTGAGAATTTTAAAAATTTCAGAGAACTAGAGATTTAGGTTTAACTATTATCTTGAATTATTGTCGCTCGGTATTTTGTTATTTGGTACTGTGCTAAGACATTTCATATGTTCTGTTATGTGAAGAAAGAACGAAATTTGTTTCGTTTTAAAAAAAACAAGTTTATAGTGGTAAGACATTTATTACTATTACAGGATGAGAAAAATTTCAAAACCGGCGGCTATCGATGATGGTGGGGGGAGGTGGGGACAATGTTCGTGATTGTCCAATCACAGAGCAGGAGGAGCTACTTGTATGAGTGTTTCTAATTCGCCACTTGCCTCCAGAGTAGGATAACTTAGTTTAGCTTCTGTACCGGCTCGAAGATGAGGAATTTACAGTAAGAAAATGCTGCAGACTTATTATCGATCGAAGCTGGAAAATTTAGCTGAAAAATGACGGAAATGAAGAAAAGGTACTTAAATATTGGAAACGCCTATACAGTTAAAGAAATATATCCATCCTGAGTAGTATTAAGAAATGTGGACGCAGTGGAACCATACTGCACTGTAAGCTAGTTTCTATTAAAACAAGAGACCAACTTTTGCGTTTGGGATCGTATGGATATTGGGAGAAATCCGTGCCCACATATGACTCGTGTTTCAAGAAGAGGCAGATGTAGACACGTTCATATGCAAAAGGAAAAGAAGCATTCTTTGCAAATCAAGATTCTATCTGGCCACCACTTCAGCTTATGAAAATTTTTAAGAATTTGTGGTTGATTCAGACGCTCTTTCGCATTGCTGTAATCAAAGAAGTTGGTTCAATAACTTCAGGGATATAATACGCGCAACTCTTCTAACGGGTGACATAGGCTGTGCGTCAAAAGTGCTTGGAGTTGGAGGCTTAGGCAACATTACCTCTGGAGGAGGAGAGGCAACATTACCTCTAACAACGAAGTTGTTAGAGGTAATGTTGACATCACTCTAAAAGGATGCAGTGTATACGCCAAATCTACGTAGGAATTTAATTGCTGGCTGTAACAAAGGCATATCAGTGAATATAATTTAGTGAGGTAATAGAAAGATAGTTGTATATGATCAAAATGTTGAATATTTCTTACATTGCCCTTAAATGTTAAGTTCTATGGTGTTCGTGGATATCCTGCTAAGGTTAAAGGTTATGTTATGTAACTTTAAATACTGTTACTATATATATATATATATATATATATATATATATACAGGCAATTTAATAGTGTTAAAGTTCCCTTAATGTAAAACGAATGAGTAAAAATAATGCTGTTAGAGGAATTGTGTGAAATCGATCTTCTAATACCAATGAATATAAATGTGGTGTTTTCAAAATTACCAAACCCCCCAAGGATGCTTTCTCTTGAAGATCAATTATGAATCCCAGTGGTTCTCAGCGAGAATCTAGGAAATAGTTTACATAGATTTGTGAGGCTCTTCTCCCGTTAATTCTTTAGGAGGTGTCTATCTATTATTGATTATTCTCTTAAGGTAGAGGTGTTCATAATTAAAAGTGAAACAAACTTTTTTAAGTGTTTTGAAAAATAATTATCTAAGAGAGATAAATCTAAATATCTTCGAATAGATATCGGTCTTTAATTTTGTCATGAAATTTCGAAGATTTTCCTTGCAAATTGGGGATCAGACACGAAAGAACGTCAACTTTTACCACTGAGCAAAAAGGGTGGCGTAAAAAAATTCAATCGAACCACTCTTGATAGGGTACGAGTAATATTCGAAATCAATGGACTGAAGCCCTTATGACTTTTGCACATATCCGAAATAGATGCGAACGTAAACTAACAGAGGGATTAACTCCAGTTAAGATTTGAAGTGTAGTCACAAATCTTCAGTAAGACATGAAGCTATTTGGATCTCTAGCATAGAGATCCCAATATCTTTACGTCTAGCTCCCAGACAAACCGAGTGGAATAATTAAATGGACGATGAACGTACTATGACGAAGAACTGACAGGTCTGGAACTTCGCTGACTCCTCAAAAAATGTGTCTATAATTGGAAGCCTTTTCCTAAAAAAAGGATGACAGAAATAATCTTAAGAAATATAAAACCAAGAAAGTAGCTCAAGTCTTTAAGCAAAGGCCAGGAATTTAGTTTAAAGAAATGTTTTGTCCCGTGGCTAATTTTACAATCGTAAAGTTGCAGTTAATTTCTGGTATATCTACAATAGGATAATGTTCAGTTTGTTGTTAAATATGTGCATCTTTATAGAAAACTGCTGAAACCAACCAATACGCGACAACACCTGGTTACGTACGTAATAAAAGGGTTGAAAAATAAAGTCTGTTTTCACCATAGTGGACGAGTATAGAATTCTTGATTCTGAAAAATATAGATTTTTAAAATTGGATTGATGCAGTTGTGCGTATAAATTGAAAAATGTTTGTTCTAATTGTTTACGTCGACGATATTGAGTTATTTTGGAAAATTAAAGACTTAGTTAAATATGCATTAAAAATGAATTTGGTGTAACAGAACTTGGTCAAACCAGATATTTATAAGGTGTAAATTTTAAATACATAAATATTTCTTTATATTTGCATCGAGTGACTTATATTAATTAGTTAAAATACAGATGTGCTGATTCACCACGATCACACGTTAAACTTCTTTTTAAAATGGATTATACTTTACCCAAGAAAGTATTTGAAAATTAAATAGTCGAAATTAAATTGATGCAATAATATCCTTACCGCATATTTATTGGCTGTTTATCATTTTTAGCTGATAGAACTCGATCAGATATAAAGTATTCTTTAAATTTAATATCCAATTTTCAAACGGTTATACTTTCCAACATCGGAAAATTCTTGTAGATATTATGAATCATGTTTTTTTTTTTTAAATAAATGATTATAAGATAAATTTGTCAAATGTAACCAGATTATACTTAAATTGATACCAATTGGGTATCTCATTCGGCTAATCGCCTCTCTTCGATTGGATATATTTTATTTCGCAGATGTGTTTTTGCGTGGAAATCTCGTAAACAGAAATGCGTAGCTCTGTATCCCATAGAATCTGAATTTATTGCTCATTGTAAGAGTATTATACAGTCAGTTTATGTAATAAATGAATTAAATTTGAAACCCAATTGCATCAGAGCTACTCATTTCTGTTATCAACATGCGGTAATATATTTTTGTAAAAATACAATAGAAAATTTTAAGACTAAGCACATAGACATCTGGTATGATTTTATACGAAATATAATGCAAAAGAGAATTCTATTTTAATTACTCGTATAAATACTCATGAGAATTTCGCTGATTGTTTAACTAAATCTTTATATCGATTCATACGAAGTGAAAAAAATAAGTTTTTCAATCCAACTCCGCCCCTGCTCCCTCCACGCGCCTTCCAATTCACGCGTAGAGCGCCCTCCAAACAAAAACATGGTTAAAAAGAGACAAAACTAAAAAGAAATCAAGATTGGTAAGAGTGATAAAAGATAACAGAAGAGTTCTGGAGCATCTTCGACTGAGACAAGAGACGATCGGCGCGCGCCGTTTCTGCGCAGGCCACTCCCCTTTCTCCATCTCGAGGGCTGGCCTGAAGCCCGAACCTGTTACTTCATTGTGCGACACGGCAGTTCTAGATCTGCTCGTCGTGCAAGCAGGCGGAACGTGTGCACTGCATGTTGTGAGCGTACCTTTTTGCCAGTTGAATACCGGAACGAATGTTTGTGTTTGTGTTGGATTTCTCCGTGGAACTGTAACTGCTGTTTTCTCATTTCCCTTGATGGTCGTCGCTGGCTTTTGTCCGTGAGTATAATAGGATCGTTACCTCGTCTCTTTAAGTTGTTGTCGAAGAAGTGGGGATTTATTTTGGGTGATGGAAGGGTTTTTGGGTACGTTCGTATTTTCGAGGGTGATCTCGTCTCCCCTGTTGGCGGAAAGTGAGAGTCGGTGATTCTGCTCTCGTTTCTCTCTCTTGTTGAAAATTTGTTGCGGTTAAAAGAATTTGAAATGTAATAGTTCGTGAGTTCCGTGTCTTGTATTATAATTCTGAAACTTCATTGAATCTTGCGATGTAGATGATATTAAGAACTTGTAAATTTTTCAAGCTTATCAAGTAATTTGTTATTGTTTATTAATCTGACTCTAATGGAAGGTTTATTCAAGTATAAGAATTATTCTTGTCCTTAAGTTATGCGATAAAAGATGTATTATTATGATCTTAAAAGCTTTCGGTAAAGCATAAATTAATTACCATTGTGTCTTCTAAAGCATTAAAGGGCTTTGATATTTGTTTTTAGACTGTTTATTCATCCTCGTGGTCTAACATTCGATAACACCTAATCACAACGATAACTACCGAATGAAGCCTATTTTCGAACCTTAGTAGTATTGAAGTTTAATGAGGTATAAAGATTTTACTGTCTGTTACTTATGCAAATTATTAAAGTAACATAAAACGTGTAAATTTTCTCAAAAATATAGGGTATATATGAAGTATGTATGAAAATTTGCTTGCCTAAGTAAAAAATCCTAGAGCAAAATCTCTCTATACGTATAATTCTTTATAATATAAGAACTTGCTTTATCTTCACGGCTTCATTTTCTTTTATCTATCTCCTTATCCACTCTGTAACACCAGCGAATTAATAGTTTTTACGTATTCGATTTTTTGTGATGATATCATAGTGCATGAATAATGGTGTTTTTATTTACGATGTATATTTTCTATATTTCCCAGAAATCAATCTTATTTATTTGGATGTAAAATAATTGCCATACTGTTTTAAAGTATGCAATCGCGAATGATATTGCTTTAATAGAATTAGGTTATATTTGTGATTATCTGAAATCTTTTTAATATAATTTAAATTCCAAAAATTCATTTAAGTTGTATTGTTAATAAACTAGGACTTTTAGGAATCGAAGAGTATATTTTAAAGAATAATAATTTATTTTGAAACTAATAGTTTTTTCCCCCATTTATTTTACTGTATTTGTCGCTCTTTAGTGGAATTTCGATATATTTGTGTGTGTTAATTTTCCCAAAGTCAATCTATATACATTAACTTCTTATTCATAATTACTTTTTTTTTACTATATATAAGTACGTATTTTCCTGCGATAGCTAATTTAATTATTAAATCAATTCGTGAATAGCATAAAGTATTTTTTTTTTTCAAAACATTTTAATGTAGTTACACGAAATCGTGTAATTTTATTTCATGTGGAAGATTCTGCTTCGAGTTAATAAATTTGTTTTCTCCTGTTGATATTATTTTAAAAGTTAACTTTTGAAGCCAAAATGCATTCCTTTACAAATAATTATATTAAAATTTTTAAAATATAAATTTTAATTAAATATTTATAAAGTTGTTTTAAAATTCGATTCCATGGAAATTAAGTATAGTGATTATTACCGAACTATTAAATATCACTTTTTTAAAACTTAGAATGCTCTTCTAATTTCAATTTTGTGGAAGTGTTTTTATATTAAACTTACGTAATTGTATTTTTGAACTTTTGTTAAGTTTCAGAGTTGTGAAAGGAGGGGGAAAAAACGTATCTTAGATATTTTACTGAAGAAAAACCAGTTTTCCAAAAAAATGTTTAAATGGAGAGCAGATTGCATGAGATGTTTGTTTATAGTTATTAATTTCACAGCATTTATTCATGTTTTGTCATTTTATAGCTCGTGATTATTAGTTATTTTTCAATCACCAGTGATTCATCACTTCTTTTGTTGGATTTTTTTCCCTCCTGGATAACAAAAAGTTGCAACTTCAATATATACTGTAAAATATAAACAGTAAAAGCTTTTGTTGAGGTTTTAAGTTGAATGATTCAGATTTAGAACAGTTTCTAAATTCGTTCAAGGAGCAGATGTACTCTTTAACACTCGGAAAAGGAATCAAATTGGAATTTGACATTGAATGTGTTATAATTATTATTATAGAAAGAAACCGTTACATAATATGTCATGTAGAACCATACGAAGTATTGGAACTCATGATGCAGATATTTTGTGATCTTTTCCATGATATTCATATATTTACGTATAGAATGTTTTGGATTTTCATTTTTTCATTGTAAAAGTGTGGTAAAATGTTTGCTTTTTATATCAAGCTAGTATATTTATCAATCAGAATTAACTTTTTCATCGACGCTCAAAATTCGTATTGTGTATTTGTACATAACGCAACTTTGTAAGCAATACATCCGCAGAACATTACTCAAAAGTAATAATGTTCGTAAGTAGGATTTCGAATTAATTTTTTTCAAATATGGAATTAAAAAAAAAAATTGCATTTTGAAACATGTAATTTCAGAGTTGTATGTAAGATGTTGATTATTTCTGCTAAAGAAAATTTCACCAACTATCGTAAAATATGAAATGGTTATTGTACGAATTCCATTTTATAAATGCTGCATCGCATTATTAATAGATGAATTTTTTTTATTTGTAATCATTCATTTTAATAAATTTTTGTAAACATTTAATGTCGTTTTTGGCAAATTTTATAGTTTCGTGTCAAATGTTTTGATGGCTGTTTATGCAAAGTGTTTTGGAATATATAAATTTTTAAACTCATAATAACTTAATTGCTTATTATTTTCATACATAAGGTATTCTCTGGGAATAAAATATAAATATATAAAATGATAGAAGTTATAATAGCATATAAAATAATGTTTTTCTTTTCAATAAATTTTATGACAATATATATATCAGATAGTGATAAAATCAACTTCGTGTGAAAATCATTAAAACAATATTTGCAAAGAAATTAAATATGTGCCATTTAAAACAAATGATGTATTTTAAAAAGAACAAAACATTGATATATTTTTTTTACTGATGCAAATAAATTGCATATTCATCCATCCCGCAAAGACATTTATTTACAGATATTGATGGGAAAACTAGCATTTGTTAAAAGAATATTTCATTAACGTATTTTTCTAAATTGTAATATGAATCAATATCTTTTTATATGAAATTAGTAAGGGATGAGAATTACTTTTTGATTTGTCGATACTTGAAATGATTTCCCCAACTTATGGTAAGACCTTTTTTTCACTGAATGCGGTAAAAAAACCCTCCCCAATTAATGAAAAGAAGGGGGGGGGGAAACAACAACCCCGGAATGTACATTATTTATAATATCTTATAGATCACGGGGTGACTATATAGACTCTTCTTAATGGAAAAACCATATTTTTTAAAACTATTAATGGTTAATTTTTTTTAAAAAAATGCAACTATTTTAAGCATAAGATTTTATATGTGTGTGTATTCAGCCTAGGATTCAAAGAGTGTAAAATTTATTCTTCATAAAGAAGTTAAAATTCTGAAAATATTTGTTACTTTTTTTTTATATTGTTTGACACGAAAGGATATAAATTTATTTTAACTCAAATTACGTTTATTGAAACTTTGCTATTTCATTTTCTATTTCAATAAGCAATGACTATTTCGATGCTTCTTCTTTCAGTTCTGGATCGTCTGAGGATTATCTTAACGGAAAAACCATTTTTTTTAAACTCTCTAATTGCAATTTTAAAATATTTAAAAAAATATGACAATTTTAAGCGTATTTTAAGAAATTTTATATATAATATTCAGCGGAAGAGTGTAAGATTGTATAATTCGAAAACAAATTTCAATCAAATCATAATATTGAAAATAATTGATAGGTTTTTATATTGATTGGTGTGACAAAAAGTTATTAAATTTATTAAAAATGTTCTGCATGTTCATATTAACTTTGAAATTTCCGTTTCTTTCCTTAACTTATATAAGCAGAGGCAATTTTGATTATTCTTCCCATTTCACCCTCTTCCATTTCCGATTTACTAACAAATTATAATTTTTGCTATTTTAGGCGCTTCAGAATTCCTTTTGTGTATGTATGCATTGATTGAGTTAGCAGCGAATATTTCCAATGTTAGAACTAAAGTTTCCTTCCCCCCCCCCTACCGAAATGTTTTATTGTATTGCATCATAGGATAGGTTATATCTACCACATATTCTGATACTTTTTCTTAAGGTAATTGTACCCTTGTCACGATTTTTGTATTAACAGCAACAACAGAAGGGGGGGGGGAAAGCCAACAATTACTTTTGACAAATACATTATGTTTTTTCGATATAATGTTCAGTTTTATGTTCGCGAAGAACTTATTTAATGTTAGCTTCTCTTTTTCGATGCCATAAAGAAAATCGAAGGTAGTAAATCTATTGATAATCGAATGGAAGCAAACTCGTTTAATCGAGCAACTTACTTTTATGTCTCGTATCGATGTTTTTCGTTCTGTGTCTAGCACCTTTTTGAAAACGAGATTTTTATACTCTTCTCGTTATACAGAGTGGGAAATGCAGATGGAGAAACCGAAACTACTTTTTTTTTTTTTCGGTTTTGGATAGGAATGGGAAATTAGTACTCGAAGTAATTGGAATTTTTATTGTGCATTTTGAAGAAAATACATTAAAAACTGTAATTTTCTTAGAAATGTTATTCGCTTCTGATTGTCATATAATTTTTTTTTTATTATTTGTGGGAATTCTTAAAAGTAATTTTCCTGTTTTAGTTGACATTTCACCAATATTTCTGTAAGTATTGTTGACAAAAATACTCTTGTTTGCTACACAGATACTCTTCTGTATTTTTGTCTTGTGTTTAAGAAAGAGACTCAAACTGCAAACACAGTTATCGCAAAAGTTCTCCAATTTCTGTATCATATTCCAACATCACTACCCTGTAGACAATAATCTACTTTGAAGTACTGCACCCTTCTGTTTGAATTGGATTTTTTGCAGTAAAAATGTTTTCCTAAGAAGTTTCTTTTTCGATCTTTTCCAAAAAGTTGTCTATAACTCAGCTTTATTGAATATTTCTAAAATTTTAAAGACATGGAGTGAGGAACATGTGTTGGTAAATATATTATAACCTCTTCAAGTAATTTTAATATTCCAGTATGTTTTAGCCTTAAAATAGTATGTTCGGGTTTCTCCCCCCCCCCATTTTTTTTTAACTTGGTACATTTTACTAGTAAAGGTGTATAAATTGTGAAAAGTATATAATCCAAAACTGAAATGAAATATAATTATTGCTATTAAATTAAAAATAATTAGAATTAAATTTATGAAATTAATACATATGTATAAAATTATGATTCAATTAACTTAAAAATCATAAGAAAAATTAAATAAAAAATTAAAATATTTTATTATTCGGAAACTATTAAGGCGATGAAAGATTAGAGGAACGAGAGTAAAATAATTCTGATTTTGGTGTTTCAGCCTGTAGACTTAAACGCATGGTTAAACATGTTTTATGGATCGAAACCATCCTACTCAGCAAATAACTTCATAAAATAATTTGGTATTAACCCCAAATCGATGGAATGAAGACAAAAAATCCTAACATTTGGACAAAAGAGTGCAGAAAAAGAATATCAAAATAAAAAGATGCACTTGATACCAAATTCTAAACAAACTTGCTGAAAATTAATGTCCGCATAAATGTTAATCTAATTATAATTAGGGTTTGCAGATATGAATATTAAATTGTATTTCAAAAACAATCGACTATTTCGATCTTAAAAGACCATACATAATTGGGGAGGATATATAATTTTTAATATAACTTATAAACAAATTAAAGGTATACTACAAGGTAGGCCTTCCAGTAACTGTGTAGTAAATGTTTACTTTCATTTTATGAATATAATTATATTGAATATAAAAGTTTAAATATGTTTGCAAATATTGATGATGTTACTTTCTTTCAGAATAATAATAATAAAGATGCTAAATATTTTTGTCAAAAATATTTAAAACTATTGTGAACTTATGATAATATTAATGAACCATAATTCTTAGATTTTTTTTTTTTTTTTAAAAATTATATAAATTATTGTAATATTATACGTTAAGAGATATTTGATTCAAGATTCATAATTATTGTTTTGGACTAGTTCTTAAGTTTTAGTACTTTTAAGAAACATTATTTTTAATTATATTTTACATAACATTAGATGCGTGACATATAAACATGTTATTTATAAAAACCTTGTTAATTTTCATAAACTTTATCAGCAAACTTATTATTCTGGGATTTAATTAAGAGTAATTCGAAATGTAAAATATAGTAATATTTTTCGTTTTCAAATTTTAGTTAATTTTTTTTTTTTTGAAAAAATTCCCCTATTTTCTCTTCGATCTTTTCGTTTGATATTGTGTGTAGTACTCTCTCTTTCTCTAATAGATGGCTCTGCTTTCGACTTCCTCTTTTCAAATTCCGTCTTCGTTTGGCGGATTCTTCGCGTTTTGTTTCTAATATCTGTTGCTTGCATCTCATCAAGTTTTTTTTTAATGCAAAAAGATCGTTTTTAATTCTTCTACTTAATTAATATGAAGTTTTTCTTCTTTGTTCATGAGATACATCCTGTATATACTTATGCTATAGTTATATACAGAATAATATATGTATTTTTACTTAAAAGACTTTTTTTTTTTTTTTTTTGTTTCTTTGATGTTTCGAAATTTTGATTGAATACCATTTCATTTTATAACATTTTTTTTTCAGAAAAGTTTGTCCACTAAACTTAGTTTAACCAATCATATCTATCTTCAGCTATATACAAAATTTTAGAATGTTATATTTCATTTTCTTTATGTTTTTCTTTTTATTTATCTTTGGTTTTTCAATCACTAGTCTGTCCTTAATTCTGATTTTAATTTTTTTATGGGTCTAATATTTTTTTTAAGGTAAATTTGTATCTTATTAAACTTTTTCAAGTTTTGTAATTTTTTAATATTTCAGTCGTGTATATGTAATTAGGCATATAAATTAATTTGATTGCTTCCTTTTTCTATTGAATTTTTTTTTATCCTCTAAAAATTGAGCATGTTTTGTATTCTTGTAAACTATTAGTTATGTTATCATTCTGTTTTAAAATTTGCTTCTGTTCTATTTTTGATTAATTCATTTCAACTATATCTATATATTTAGTTCAATGACTTTTTTCGTTATATATTTGTGTGTGAGTGTGAGTTACTAATATTGAAGTAAAAATCAAGGAAAAGAATTGACTTATAAGCGAAATTATTTTAAGGAATTGCAGATAGTTTTATAATAATAGATTCTTTGGGGTTAAAGTAGATTTAAAAAGCCGTTTATTTTTAGTACCGTAAAGGGGGTAATGGGTACGCTATTCTAGTGATATGTTGTTATAATATTGTGTAGAATTTTATTTTATCATTCAGTTACACGCCCCTAAGTATTGTAGATAAGTGCAATGAATTATGTATTAATTGCGTTCAAACAAGTTTGTAAAACAGATTTGAAAAACTCGCGTGTAGACTAAATAGTTTCCTTCTTCGAATGATCGAAAGTAAGATAATGCATAGTTGTTATTAATACTTATTTCTTCTCTCCGATATATTAAATAGTTATGAGGAATGATTTGGTTTCTGTTTGCATTTCTTCGTTTTTCGTGAACTTATTCATGCAATTGTTCTATAAACTAAACATTAATTCACTTGTTTTTGTAGTCATAATTTTATCTATGAAATGCTTTCAACGTATGCAAAACTTTATTTTTAATTAATACAGTCTTAGTAACTTTTTTTATTGATTATAATTTCAAGTAATGTTTAAATGTAAATTTAAAAAAAAAAAAAAAAAATTATTGTTGAACATATATTTTATTAAAGGAGATAAAAAAAAATTTATATTAAAAACGTAACATTGAAGAATTTCCAGATATTTGCTATTTTATATTAACTTAATTTGAGTTAACGATACGGATTTGATTGTAATTAAGAGGGAGAAAAAAAGAGATAGCGTCGTTTATTTTTGTGAGACGTTTGAAATGTATCAATTTCAGATTACTCATTTTTAGTCGTTCGTGAAATATAAAACCATGAAACATAAACCCTGAGGTGTTTTTCATTTAACGATGTTTTCTCATATCAATTTCGTTAAGTGCGCTTTCAAAGTGAAAGCCAGTATTGTTTTATAACATTTTTCGTACTTTTTGTTCATAAAACATCTTTTCAAACAATATGTTATTAATACCGATGAGTATTAGCTTTCCAGTTTTAACTTTTATGCGAAGCTTTTTATATCAGGATCGTAAACTTTAAATCGCCTGCTCTGGTATAACTGAAAATCGAGTGTTTAACTCAGAGAGAATAGCTTTTGTTTATTTTTTCAGTACATTCACTCGATAGCGTAAGCTGGTTTGCGGTATGGGAGCTCTCTGAAGTCATATAAACTACTACGTATTTGGGATACAAATAAACGTACTGCTTCACAGTCTTTTATGTCCACTTTTATTGTTCAGTGGTTTTTGTTGGACATAGCTAAACGATACTTTGTTCTCAATTAATCGGAGCAGGTGACCGGTCAAAACCGGTATCAGCTTGAACAATTGAATTTATAGATGGACATAATGCCCGAATTGTCGTCTGATATTACATCGGAGATGTTATTGAATATAATTATTTGGCAACGCTTTCTGTGTAAAACTGATAAAAACAGGATATTTACGTCTTATGTAATTTGAGTCATATGGAATAATACGTTTCTTAGAAAATAATACTGTAAAATTTCAGCAATTGATACTTGTTGACGTAAAGTAGCAAATGAAAGGCAAGGAAATACATAAAAGTGTTAATAATTTTGGTTTAAAGTATTGTTATTTTTCGAATTATGGTTATTTAAAGTAAATAATTATTTGATTTCGATTATAAATGCGTTGAGACGTATTACTTCAATCAAACATTTTGAATACTCGTATTTCAATTGTTTATGTAACATGTTCGAATATTATATAATATATTTTAGAACAATTTTATATATATGTGTATAATTCAAAAAGGTTGTTGCATAACGTTTGAGACTTTCAAATACTGTTTGCAAAAGTAATTAATTCTGCGGTTGTAAATAAAGATAAAATATTAAAAATAATCAAGGGCATTATATAAATGACTTTCAAAATATTCAACGCTTAAAATACAGAAAATTGCTTACAGCTTGATAAGCAATGTAAAATAGTCTTACATTAAGAATTAACCTATGGAAATGAAACAACGCTTCTTTCTTTCTTTTTTAAGTTCAAAAAGTCGATATCAAATAGTAGTATTGATAAATGTAGTCCTCTCCCTCTCCTTTACTTATTGAACTGATTTCCACCAAAATTTAAATTGCTGTTTTCAACTGAAATTACAAATTTAGTATTAATATTATTATTGAAAATTCATATTAACGAATTTTGAAGAAATTAACAGCAAAAATTTAAAAACTATCTAAAGGAAAACATGTTAAAACTAAACGCTTAAATGAACATTTTACTCGAAATTTTTAAAATTCGATTTAAACAGGGATTAAATTAAATTACAGTTTTTGAACAAGAATATTAATTTTTAATTGAGACAAGTAATAGAAATTCCGAGTAAACAGAATTGTTTTTTGTAATTTGAAAGCTTTAAATAATGACCTTTAAACAGAAGGTGAAAAAGTTGAAACTTAGAGTGTTTTATTCCAGTGGTAAATTAAATGTGCTTATTTTAAATTCAAAATTATTAATCATTTGGAAAATTACATTTTACGCAATAACTTAATATCTTTCGCCCCTAAGGTGACAATTGAATATGCATCCCGTAAAAGAGTTGGCAATTTTCTGGTCTTGTTTCAAGCAACACTGAAAAAAAATCTTATATTAAATCTTTAATTTGAAAAGATATTTTCTTTTAAATTTAAGCAAATAATACGTCTTAAAAGTTTTTTAATTTCTGGGCCTTTCATTATGACGTGTTTTCGTTATGTATAAATAATGCTTGGTGAATCGGCCATTTATATTAATTCATAAACCGAAATTGAATATTTTAAAATTATTTCGACCTTGTTCCAAAAACATAATTTATCGCCAATGCTATCGCATTATGCATGCATTCATTCTATGATTCTATTCAGTTAAATCGAATAACTGTTAATTTAACAAAAGCAGATTTTAGGTACTGAACTGATCGTAAAATTCTTAAAAAGAATTTCCTGCTGTGACTGAAATTTCTTCAGGAAATGCACCCAGAAGGATTATGTTCTTTTGGCGACATCGTGGGCTGCCAAGCTAATCAAATCGTTCGGTTAATGTAACTGTTTTCAGTGTCTTTTACAAAACCATCTTGCATGCGTCCCTGTCAAGCTGACACAATTTTCAGAAAAGATATTATCCTCTTTTCTGCATCGAACTCGATTGACGTTTGAGGTAGTGGATCCACAATTGACTTTTGTCTTCTCGAAGAGATTGTTCCAACGAATTTAACAAAAAGCTGCTTGACATCCGATTCAAAGTGTCTTTTTCCCCTTTTGCTCATATTGATAAAAAGTCTTTTCCTTGATCTCTCTCGTAGCGTCTTTTTCATTCTGATGTCTCTTCAATTGTGACGCCGCAGACGATTGTTTCATTGTACTACTCCTAAGATTTTCCTTTCTATCGATGTTGTAGAAGGTAATCATCGATTTATTTGGAATCAAGTTGATTATGAACTAAAATGTTTGTGAATTTTTCTCAGTTTCTAAATGTGAGTTTTGATGCATTTGGTCTGTTGTTACTAATGAGCATTGTTTGTATCCTAGAATGTATAATATCTCAGTCAGTTCCAGTTAAGATAATCTTTAAGTATATTGTAATGCATGAGTATGCAGCAATGATTTTCATTTGTACCGAGGTTTCTTATGTTGCAAGAAAATGTGAATTTCGCTGAATTACAATAATGTATAATATTTAATAAATTTCAAATCGAGCAACTATTGAAAGTTTATTATTGAATTGATTAGTATATGTTAATTGTTAACTTGATTGTAAAAACTGTTATTGTCACTTAATAAAAATTAATTTCCAATTTTTTAAAATAAAATTTTTGCTCTCAAGTTAAGGCTGTTGTAAATTTTATGTAAGGTGTTAATAATTGTCCAATAGATGGCGCATTTGTCTTTAAAAGATTATTCCAATTCCCCATTCCGGATTATATCTTGTTCAATTAACTTATATATAAAATGAATCGAAGCAAACAATTATATTCAGTAACGAAAGTTGTTGAGATTTTGGGAATAGATTATGTAAATTCTAAGCTCAGATATAAAAAGAATGTACCAGAAACAGATAGCTAAAACGCAATACAGAATTTTGAAAAACGGTTGGAAATCCTAGCATCACTATTTTTTCTTATCTTTTATTAATTACCGAGTTTTTCGTACCGCTGGCACTGTGGGGGTTTGAAAAGACAAAACACGTCTTACATTCGTTTCGCAAGCCTTTTTTTAAAACATGCAAATATATCCTCATTCGGCACAAATATAATTGGTGGTGAATTCCTTCTTAATGAAATCCGTACCAGACCCCTTGTGGGGAGCTCCCTCCCCCCCTTCTCGCCGACATCTAGACCGAGGTCACCCGCAGCGACCTCCTGTTCTTTTACGGGGTCGTTGGTGCCCATAAAAGGCACCCCGGCCCTTCGTTAAAGCAGACCAAGATATTCGAACCCCTGCTGTTTTCATTCCCTACTACCAGTCCTGTTCGAATTCGAATGCTGGCGCTTCCCCCCATGGTGTTCGACGTGAAAAGGGTTTGTTTCTTTCGTTCCAAATCGAAGAATAATTGGCCGAAAGGGTGGGGACGCGTTCCCAATGCCTACGTTGTGCTAGGCCCTCCGGGTGCTCTCTTGTTTCTGCGTTCGAATTAATTAATAAGAGAAAAATATATTATGCATGGGAGAACATTTTGTATCTTTTCGCATCAAACCGTAGGTTCCGCAAGCTCGCCCTTCTCCCTCTTTCCTTCATGCATGCTGGGATCACATGTCATCGATTGGGTTGAGCAAATAGATCATGAATTTCCCTCCCCTCTAAATTTAGGAAGCCCCTGCATATTGATTAAGAAATGATTAAGAAAGTGTACTTCTAAAATAGAATAATTCGCAACGGGAATGGATTTTTTTTCTTCTTAATTAAATGGAACAACAAAAAAATTCGAATAAGTATGGAATCTTATTTTTTAAATATTCTTTTAAGGTGAACGACACGGAAAAGTGCCTACTAACATGAAGTATGGTTTCACTAATTTATATATTTATATATCAATTAAAATAAGCTTAAGAATTTGATACTTCTACATATTAATATTAGAAATTATTAAAATAGGTATTACGCGTATGATACATGCCAAGTAAATGATGGTTAGTCCAGAGAAAGAGTAGATCGCATTTATTTTATTCAACTTAGTTATTGGCAGTGAAATTCATACAGTTCCCTATAAATACATAATACTTAAGACTATTAGTGAATGGAAATGGAAACGCTGTATGAATACAATGAAATAAGTTCAGCTTATTACTTTTTTTCCCTAAAGGACAATTCGAGCCTTCGATTTTTTGGAAATTGTTAATTAATGAATATTTTTGAAACTATTCCTCTATGTTGGTTAATAATCCCTAAATATCTCACCTAGAATATTGTAGAATGATATTATACCTCAAAAGAACAATTTTTCTCTATCGTTTAAGTAATTAGATCAATAAATGGAACGCTGTGTAACTTCTTTTATCACTTTCGTTTCTCTGTTACTTAGTTCTAAGATATTTTGCAAGTTAGATTGAAATCTTTGAAACGTGTTACTTACGAGATCATTGTCATATTGTTTGAAATATCATACTCTTAGAAGTCGGTTTTATTTTATTATTTTTTTTATTTAAAAAAATGAGAGAGAAAATCCCCAAACTCGAAACAACGTTTTTTTTTTTTTTTTTAAAGATTTATTTTAATAATAACTCTAACTCTGTACTCTCTGAGTAGGCAAGCGAATAGAAAATATATATTTAATGTACGGTTGTGTTCTGTAAGAATTGATTGCTTTAAAATGCGATAAAAATTTTTGATTTTGTACGTATTGTGAAAATTTTGTACTTTTTACAATATTTTTTTAGGACCCATAATGATAAACGGATAGATGAGTTTTAACCACACGGGTTGTTCGGAATTTTCTGTATTAAAATGGTCTGCGCGAGTGTTTTTGATAGTGTGAGACTGTCTTCACTTATTGCCAACACTTCGGATCCGGAATTAGAACTTTTTCGAATACAAAAATTCTGCAATATTAAATTCTGACTTTAAAAATCATTTAGAGAGCAGCATGTTTCATTATACTCTTCATTTTGTTTGAATCCGCCCATTTTGCCATGCATACAAAGTATGTTCTTTATGTACAAAGTACATTCTACGTACATGTCCTCTCCTGTACTGTGTGACACTTAATTGGTTTGAAGTTTTAAACGGTAAAAAAAAAAAAAAAAAAACTTATTTTTTTTAAATGTTTCTAAATTTTGTCCACTCATTATGATAAAACACAGACATATGTTGCAGCCATTGTAACTAATATAAATATTGACAGTTTTTTTTTTATCGAAAAATATTTTTGGGAAAATGAGAGTGATGTTCCTTGACGTATCAGCCAAACACAGTCTTGTGACACTGAGCAAAGGTATGTGCATCTTTTGTACTACTGCGTCACATAAATTCCCCGTGAAAGTACCTTGAATTGCTGATAATATACTTCTTTGAAAGCTGTAATGGTTCTTATGAAAGAACGCTAAAGAAATCATTGATGTCCGAGAATGGAAGGATTGGCCTGAGCTTTGTTAACATCAAGCATCGCAGTGAATTATGGGCAACTAAACTATTCGAGAACAATCCCTTTAGAGAGTATTATGCACAGAACTTTACAAATTTGGTAGTGATATATTAACTTGAGAGTGAGTTAATAACGACTTACTTTTAGAATCTTACTTTTAGAATGACTTTTAGAATACTTTTAGAATCTTATTTTAGAAAGTATTCCACTGTATTTCGAACAAAACCTGAACTTTAGAATGAATTATTGGCGATCTTTCAGGAACGATAAATACCTTTAGAATAATTTTGCGAGCACTCACTAAATTTTGAACAAAACTTCGGATGAACATGTGAAGGATTTATAAATTCGCTTGCTTCTATTCTCAAAGCAAACCTTTCTCAGGGGCATTATTGTAATGTATCATTTACTGTCTAAGAACAGTGGTTTTCAAAGTGTGTGCTGTGGCGTCCTTATAGGGACAATCACTTTAAGAACTACTTTAGTCATTCTTTGAACAAAGAACAGGATGCTGTGGGAAAGCCTTCTTTCAAAAAGTTGACCGTGAATCGAAAATGTTTGGAAACTACTGGTTTAAATGTTAATATTTTACGATTTTCGATTTCAAGTTAAACATCATAGTAATTTGAGCATTATTGCTGGAATATTCTGTCTTCTAAGAGCTCCAGAGTTAAGCTTCTAAGTCTGGCATCGAACCCTGTTTGTGAAATATTTATGTGTACCCCAACATATGAATATTTGACTGTATTCACAAAAGAAATTTTTAGGCTCATTTTTTGATGATGATAATTGTATCTTTTTTTTAGCTTGTCAAAAGAATTTTTTTTTTCCTGATTCCCTGTTGCTAGGAGGAGAGGAATTATGTAATAGTGACGAAATGATATTGGTAGTAAATTAATTAAACAGAAATTTTTCAGATTCCCAGCCATCAATTTCAAAATGTCCTATCTCTCTTTGATCAATCGGACACACCCCCTTTTTTTAGTGTCGTGGCGGAAATGCGTGGGTTAAACAACCTGTTTGATTTTGGATTACCTTCTTCAAAAGAGTCTCAGCCACGTGAAAGCGGGAAAAAAAAGGAATTTTTTTTTTGTTTTGGGGCTGACCAACTCTCCGTTTCCAACTACAACGCACCCTTGTTCTCTGCCCGCACCTGGTTCTCTTGTCTACACAGACGCTAATCTGAACAAAGATATGTTACGTGGTTAATGTGTTTGAGGCGCAACCATTTCGCTGATTTAAATAATGCGTTATTTTACACATGGTATATTGCGCAGTCTTCTTGAAAGCGCGAATGCGAAATAAACAGAGGGCTTGTAGTAAGCTCTGTTTTCCTAGCGTTAAATTTAAAACTCTTCACGATTTCCCCCCCCCCCTCTTCTTTTAGGGTGTGTATGGGTTTGTTTGTTATTAATGTGACTAAATTACTTTTTTAACATCTCTTATAACACAATTAGGTTTCTTGATCTTTATTTTAACATCGCATTGATCTTATTATTATTATTATTTTGACTTTTTCGTTTCCTTCGTTATTATTTATCGCATGGTTTGCAAACACGTACTCAAAATTTTTAAAGAAAGTTATGAATAATTTGTGTATGTTATTGTAAATTATTGTTTTAAATCATTATCTCTTAATATTCTGACTTTAGGGACAATATTTTTGGTGTAAGCAATTCTTTTGGAAAGAAAATGGTTTTAAACAAAAAGTGGTATTCATTGTAGGTCTGTGAAAATGTCAGGACAAAAAAAAATTGGAGGGAAAAAAAACCTTCTTTTTATTAAGATCACTATTGATAAATGAACGAACCTTAAGAGTTAAAAAACAAGTTTCAATTATTTAGTTGTAATTTTTATTTTAGGAAATAATATCTGCTAACAAAGCGAGAATTTTATTACGTCATTCTATAATTGATGATAAATAACATAAAAATAGCTAAAAATGAATAGAGTGTTTATTAACTTCCAGGAAGACAAACAGATAAGAAACGAACCGCGAATTATTTTTTAAAAAAAAATTATCAGAAAATTCTTGAACCTATAAATATTGCTTTTTATATTTGTAGTATTCATATGTGTTGCTGTCGATTATTTAAAAAATCTTCTTTAACATTATTTTTGAAAAAAAAAAACGTTTAAATGCATTTCTTTAAAAATTATGTTAACTATTTTTTTCTTTTTAAAAGCTTATTTATTTATTTAAATACATAGAACCGCCTAAGCTATATTTACAAATCTCGCTCCTTTTGTGAAACAAAACTAGATTTAGATTCTTTCATAAATTATCCAAGTGTAAATTTTTCAATTATACGTTTCTGAAGGAAAAAAAAAGCATTGATAGTTTTTAATAAAATTTACTCATAAAATGAAATCAAGTATTAAATTAACTAACTTATTTTTTTAATATGTTAAGAGTATATTTCTTTGAAATATTATTTTTTCCATTTATACGCTGACTTTCTTTGAATAATAAACAGAAATTCTTACATTCTCAACTGACTTATCAAAGAGAAATGTAATTTACGATCTATGTAATTTAAAGTTTGAAGCTATTATCAACAACAAAAATAAGGATGAGAAACTTTTTTCCTATTTTTTTTTTAAAAATCTCTGGATTACATTTCATTATTGCATTTGTAATTCATATGCTTGTCTTTTAAAAAAAAAACTATCAGGCGTTTCCCCATTACTTTTTTTTTTTTTTTTTAAATTAAAGATTCAAACGACATTACATTTTACGGTTCATTTTTATTTGTTTTTCGTGTTTAGAGAGGAAATTATGAACGGGGTCAGGGTTCTAAGACATATTTGTTTTCTTTGTGTCTTTATTTATCTCTTAATTTCCCTTGAATGGCAGTCTTCTTCATTCACTGCTTCACGCATTTTTTCCACAGCTTCAAAAATATGAACATAATAATTATTATTTTCTTTTTTTTTTTTTCCTTCCCCCTTTTGGTTCTTCGTGCATCTAAAAAAGAATCCCATTCTCCGAAGAAGCGGGATACGGTATACGAAGTTCATTTATAATGATTTCGTTACTCAATCTGTCGAAATTCAATCCGACCACACATGGTCACGTGTTATTCAGAATGAGGGGGTGGTTCAAAAATAAAACGTTATAGAAGTCGATCGTGACAATTATGACGGCTTTGTCAAGTGATGGGACTGTTAGAGATGAGTAGTTTCACATATCGATTTTTTGAAAAATGTATAAGATTTCTGTTGAAAAAAAAAAGTTTAATTTAAATAATTTTTGTGAGAAATGTGTAGGAATTGTATCTAGAATAATTCTTCGTAATTTTTTTGCAATTCTCACAAGAATTGGGATAATTGATGATTTTTTTTATGTATTTCAGAATATTATTAATATTGGACATTCTTTGCATTTAATAGGAAATATAGCAATATTTCTTGTCCAGAATTCCTTCTAGAAGGGTTCATGGGGCGTTTCCCTTTACATGCCCTTTGATCTCACAAATTCGCCCTTTTTGAAATATATGTAATTTTTTTACCCTGCTTGTATTCCGAAGCTAATTGTAGGTTTCTCTGGCATCTTTCTAAGGAATTGACTCGACGAACAAACACCGTAGTTGAATTAACTGGGGTCCGTATGAGAATCTGGTATTATGCTGAAACTATGGAATTGTGTTTTACATCTCGCTGAGTTGTAACCATCTTTTGGGTTCGAGATCCCCGCTGAAAAGTTAGACTAAAACAATTTACAGAAACATAAAATTGATTTAAAACGTAAATTATTATTATTTGTTTAATTTTCCAATTTTTTAAAAAATTGTCATCAACTCACATTTATATAATATTTTTATGAAATATATATTTATTGGAATTGTAATTTGACTTGCACATTCCTTGTAATAAATAATTTTAATGTTATTTTATTCAATAACTGAAGGCGAACTCATTTTGTATTATTTGAAGCTGACTAAATAATGTGAAGATTTTTTTTTTTTAAAAAAAATATAATGCGATGAATGTAGAGTATTTATAAAGCAAGAACTAGGAAATAGTAACAAGTTTATTTAACATACGCCATTTTTAGTGAAATTTATTAGTTGGTAAATGTATAAGAGAAGTATAAAAGTTTCCTTTTTTTTTTTTTTTTTTTTTTTTTTTATCAGTGTTTTTTCCTCTATGAATCGTGCTATGTTTACTAGGATTAATTTTCACAATAAATAGATGTTTATTACACGACTATCTATCTTCCACACGAAGTCAAATCATAAAGTTAAAAGTCTGAATTTTTTTTGATTATTAATAAGTTATATTTTGAATGAATTTTTTCATAAAATGAACGGGTATGATTATTTCGATTTCTCGTAAAAGACGTAAAAATTTTACTATCGGAATTTCAGTGTGCTATCCATGTGCATACAGAACTTAACAAAAAGAAATTTAAATCGCCATTCATGGAAATTTTCTAGTGGTCAGCTGTGCGTCCAGTGAGGTCATGTAGGTCATTTTCTAACCTGCTAACCCTCGTCGCCCCGCTCCATTGAAATGCATCTTGCCTGCAGCGAGATTTGGCCAATCACTTATTGTTGCTACCGCTATCCGACAAAAGATGAGGCAGTCATAATCCAAAGGTGTGCTGGAATGCCTTTTAGAGAACGTTTCTCTATTTATCTCGCAGGTTACAGAGCTCCGGGGACAGAAAGGTCCTGGATTAAGGTTTGATTAAATGTATCTTTTTATTGCTTGAACCGTTCTCGACAGTGAGTGATGGCACTCTGATTGTGGAAGAAGAAACCGCCTTTTGTGAAATAACATGAAAAATTGTAATACTTCACCCCCGGTCTTTAAATTGGTAGAACAAGTAATAATTTACAAGTAATATATTGCGTCATTTGTCCTGCATTAATTAGTTTTATGTCATTTATCAAAATTACATACTTCCTGAATTTATTATTATTTTTATTTTGCAATTTTTTTTAAATATCTAACGAATTATTGTATTATTTTAATTGTAATTGTACTTCTTTAGGTTTTACCATCGTAAAATCCTTCGATAAAAATGAATAGGCTAAATTTTTAATGGTATAATATATTAATAATGAAATCGATTCCTGTTTAAGTTATTATCGTTCATCGAACACTTTAACCAATATTTTCTGTTTCAATAGAATAATCTTGATCTTTACTGAACTGTGATGTAATAAATCTAAAATAAGGTTTTAACTTTACAGTGAATCTATTACAATATCGTTCCGTTCTTCTATAAATGTTATTTAGATGCTAAATCAGCATGCCAAATTAATCGATTTTTTTCATATCGGTAATAAGTTTGGTGAATTTAGAAATAGGTTATTAATTGGGCATTAATGCGTTCCATTTATACTTGATGGCTATGTGAAATCTTCGATAGAAAAGAATTGTAAAACTCGGTATTTTACAAATTTGTTCTTTTCTCGTGAAGTTAAACTTCAATTTTGTGAGAGATTAATTTTTAAGTAACGGTGGTACAAATATTAGTTCGCAAGCGAGGTAAATCCAATTAATTACCGTTTTAATCAATTTTTCAACTGTACTGAAATTTAATTCTCCCTCCTAAGATCGTCTTCATTTAATACATTAAATAATAAATAGACGCCTGTTTTGAACGTTATTTAATAGGAAAATGTTTTAAAAATTGTATTATCAAATTCTGATTTCTATTACTGTACAGAAAGAGTTATATCCATCAGTTATTCCTATGTATTAGTATCAATCCACTTTTTTCGTGAAAAAATGTATTCCTCAGCTTGTCTTTCATCCTTTATTTTCAAATGTAGTTTTTAAAATTTACATGCTGAAGTGAATGTTTTCCCTTTTTTCTTCTTCCCCTTAATTTAAGGAACCAGTATGATATAACACATATATTTATTTTAAGCTTAAAAGCTTCAGTTATCTTATATATAAGAATTTTATCAGAAATAATTCACGTTTTTATATGGTGGCAAAGTTTATTAGAGAAAATTATTGAAATATTAGTTAAAACTGTTAGTTATTTTTAACTTTAAAATTTACTTAAAAAGAGACATTTGTGAGAGTATTAAAAAATTCATAATACTCATAAAATCAAAACATGCATTTGTAAGTCATTCTATTAAAAAAAGAATGGGAACCAGAATTCAGAAAAAATTATTGTGATAAGACATGGCGCCAAATATTGGAAACTTTTTTTCTTGCGAATGATTACTGACAAAAAGTCAGCAACCCTTACTATCTCGGAGATAGTAAAGGGGAGATACTATCTCCCCTTTGTGAGTACAAAAGGTTTACGATACCGCATGCAACGTGGGGAGTGCCCGGTACTCCCAGAGGGGGAAAGAAATTTTTTCTTCAATCCTAAAAGCGCCTAGAGGAAAGAATATTTTGACTTATTAAAATTATTGAAATATTAGTTAAAACTTATCGCAAACGTCTAAATATTGCATTGTTTGGCGAGTACGAACGATTCCCAAAATTTCAAAGCTCTAGCTTGATGGGAAGTTGGTTAAATTAACGATCGAAAATTTGATGACACACACACACACACACACCAAGTGAAATTCAGAAAAACGTTGTAAAATGTCCCGTGTATTATTCGTGTTCATTGACACTAGTCGTTGGCAAACTTCAAGTTCTCAATATTTGTGAACCATAATTTTTAAAACTGTGAAAAATAAATATGGCAATCAAAAAATAATTTCATATCCATTTCTATTTTTCGTTGTCTTTGAAAATGTTTACCTCTGCCCTTGCGACCAATTACTCAAAAGTGCTGAGTGGGGTCAGATCTTGGGAGCCAAAACTTGAGACAAAAGAAGAATCCAGTTAAAAGATATTCGGTGTGAAGATTGAAGATCTTGGATATCGACTCTTCCCCCCTCCCTTCTGTTTTCTCGCTGTGAAATATATCGTTCATGACGATAGCTGATGCCGTTGCAAAGGCAAGGGCTTCACAGCTAGTTCCAAGTACTTCTTGCTGGCTGGGAAAGAAAAGTGTCATCTTGCGAGGCGAGATCATAAATTTAGAGGCTCGTTCTCTGCGCTGTGGAGTGATGGCCAACAGATCGTCTGCCACTATTTGTTGACACTCCTTTCCTTTCCCTCCGATGTTCTCTTTCTCTCTGTTAAAAGAGTGTTCGACTGACTGTTTGGACTCTCCATATTTTTCAAACGATTTTGAGTTGTCACTGAGTAAATGGAACCATTTTAAAAAAATTCTATTCTCATCTCTTATTTTCGAGAGAAAACTTGTAAGGTGCCTCATTAGGCAATTTAAAGAAATGAATTTTAATTTCTTGAAAGTGAAAAATAAATGAATTTCAATTTCTTAAAAATAATTTTCGGTGTGTTAATTGAGACAGATAGTGGAAAAGAAATACCTGTGGAATCATAGGCTAATGTAAAATTAAATAATTTTATATGGGGGGATGGGCACATATTCTATAATCGTTTTCAATGATAAATTCGCGAGCACACGTATGTCTTGGAATTTATTATTTGTGATGTAAAAAAGAATGTTTAGTACTTCATTTTGGAAATTATTTGTCTTTGTTCCCGCTTTTTTTCCCTTTTTTTTTAAAAAAAATATTGTAGGGCACTTGAAAAAAAAAAATTTAAACTTTTAAAGTTACTTGACATTTTGCTTGAATGCAGAATGCTTAATAAATATTTCTGAATTATGTATTTCCCTTTCTTTTTATGGATTTAAGTGTAATTTGATAGATTTATTTGATAATTATAATTTCTAAAACTGCCTTTATTTTTAAATACATTAATTTCTAAATTGATGCATTCATGAAATCATTCTATTCTAATCTCTCAGTATCTTTATACGTAACCTCTGATACATTGAAAAATTAAGTATGTCGTTTAAAATGCTGAAAAAGGTTGAAGAGTTTATATAAAAGAAGAGAAAAATATTATAAAAAGGTTCGTAATGTTATTTATATTTTCAATTATTTCTTTTCAGTAAAGAAAAAGCAATTCTAACTTAATTCGAAAATGAAATTATTTTAATTTGTTTTTATAACCTTAGGAAGTTTATACCCTGATTACCACCACTTAAAATTACTTTTTGCATTACTATTGAATACCGGACACATTGCTCACCAACGTCAAATATGTATTTTCATAAAAACGATAAGAACAACTGTATAAGTTATAAATCCAAATTAGTTGGAATGAGAGGCATGCTTAAAGTAGTGGAACAAGGAGCATGTTATGTAACTGTTATACTTACCTGGATTCATTGCTCATGTATGTCGAGTTCGATAAATGCTGTCTTACGTGAGAGTGACAATTAATTAATTAATATATACCGTGTTTCTAATTGCTTTCAGGATTGCAAATGAGAAGAACTCTTCAGTTTTCTGTCGATTCAATGGAAATTTACTTGTTAAATTAATTAGAAGGTTTGATTTGACTAGGGATCTTTGAGATATTAAGAACTGCGAGATTTAAACCGAAAACTTTTTAGTTTTTTTTCTTTTGTATGCTCGGAAACTACTTTTCTCCTCTTCATTTGCTTGGGGATACCATTGCATTTTCTGTCACCTTATCTTTTCGTCATCGTTTGACAGAAAACGTTTCATGGCACGCGACCTGCCATTTCTTGCCTGCACATTCCCAATTCCACCGGTTTAAAAGTCTTGACGACTCTTCTTCACGCTTCGTACCTGCCCCAATTCTTCCATCACCTTTTAACATCATTTTTTTCCCCTCACAAATGAGCAGTGTGACATGAGGGTGCTATAACCCACTCCTCTCCCCTCTGCATCGTCCAAGTATCATCCAATCATGGAATTAAGTTCCTACCATTTTTTTTTCCCAACCAACTTCATATAGTTGAGGGGAAAAAAGTAGTGGTTGTGTGTCGCAAACGATCCATCACCTAAGATAAATATTAAAATGAAGGTGTTTCCTTCGGCAATATGCCAAGAGGAGGAGCTATTTGGGGGTGTGCCACACCCACAACCCTCTGTTCTGTCTTATAAATTATTTGATATTATACCCACATGCAGAAAAAGAAACTACTGGATGAATTCTCATTGGTGAAATAATCGCGGTACTGAGTCGGTCTTAATCGAATTATGCTCCTCGTCTAATTTAAGGCGACTTCATCTGTTTATTTCCTTGGCTTTACCGACCGCCGTGTTAGATGTGAGAGCAGAGGGCTTGACTGAGGTTGTTACCGATGCAGAAATTGGGATGTGAAAGTGGCCATTGTGCTCTGGATTGAACGATGAGTCGCGAGGCCAAAGGGCTGTCGCCACTTCGAGCGATTAATCTCTTTTTGCGACATTAAGAAGTCATTTGAAGATTTATTCCGAGCGGGTATTGGATGGCTTCATATATCCGAAATGTCGCCAAGACTCGTGGATTGTCTCCATAAAACTTTCGTGCGGAGTGTACTTGGCTAGTTCTTGGAAACAATGGATTACTTTTAACCTTTGACACCTGATCAGATTTCTAACTTGTTTTTGTTACTCTAAAAAAAAAACAAAAACAATCGAATACATTACCAAACATGAAATTGAATGAAAAACGCCATGATTCAAGGAATGTTAAACGAAACTTAATTTCCCGAGATCAAATTCAACTGAAGATTCTGTATTTGTTTATTGAAGATATTAATGTTAATATAAGAGAAGGCTGTTGGATCTATATAATTTCCAAAAATGAAAATAGCAACCAATCTGAATGGAAGACGTTAAATCTAAATTTGAAAAAAAAAATTGTGCATAATTTTTTTTTCCAGTAAAAGTTTAAAAATGATAGCTGTTTGTTTTTTTTTTTTTTTTTTTTTTTTTTTTTTTTTGTTGTTATAAAAATAGAAGTAAGCAACTCTGATTTTAAAAGAATTTTTCATTCATATTTTAAAACATATATGATTTAAAATATTTTTCTTCCTTTTAAACTTTTTCACTTATTTCTTGTTAACGCTATTTTAACCTGATTTTGGAAACTGGACCAAAACTTGGAGTACTCTCTCTTTCTCTCTCTCCCCATTTTAAGATGCATGATCAAAAATCTGTTTCGTATGATAGAACTTAAGTATTATTTTTTTTCCCGGTACAATAATTTGTAAATATTTGTAAATCCTTTTAAATCGTAAAAACATTTTTCAAAAAAATATAGCAAAACGTTAAGTATTTTCAAATGGAAAAAAAAATGTTTTCTAAATAATTGTCTTTAAAACGTACTATGTTCGGCGGATTTTCTTATCTTTCATTTCTAGTAGTAAAATGAAGTATAATATCTCAAATAAGCATAATATTTACGAAGAAAATTCGAGTAGCATTAGTGACGTCATTATTTATTTTGATTTTGGAGTACTTTTTTTTCCTAGAAGAGAAACTGCAAGTTCCGAATTTAAGACTTAGAATTACGCTGACGCCGACGAAGAATATATTTTTCTTTTTCCATTCACATTATGAAATGTGCATGATTTTACATTTTTTTTTTCTGTCATCATGTTTGATTCAACAACCCAGGATGGACCACCAAGGCCTTCTTTCGAAGTTTCCTCCTAGATAGCTTGCCCATTGCCTTAGTCCCTGCCAGTTCTCTCTCTCCTATCACCTTTAAAATCCGATTCAACAGAATCAAGCCACCGTAGTTTTTGTCCGAGTAAAGGGCTTGGCAACAAAAATCTTTTTACTGGATTTTTCTCAACCATCCTAGCGATATGAGAAATTAAGTTCATTCGTTTCGCTTTAATCCATTGAATAATATCGAGCTCGTTAAAAAATTCTATAAATTCCACAATTGAAATGCCACAGAGAATACTTCTGAGTACTTTTCTCTCAACAACTGCAATTTTGTAGTCCCCATTTTTATTTAACTTTTATAAAGATGAAAAATTCATATATATAGGACCAAAATAGTCACGCGCTTTTTATATCAAATTTATACATAGTATCATTTTCTAGTTAATTTTGTTTCGTGATATATGTATCTTGTTTATGTACAAGTGATATAATATTGGCGATCCGAAATCTCCTCTCATCCATCGTTTCTGTTGTTATTTACTGCGACTTAAAGAAAGTTCATATCGGGTGATGAGAGAAAACCCTCGTGCAAGGTATTGACTGTCAGTTCCAGGTGCAACCCACTTTGTGCAGCTAAACAATAGTTATTTCTTATAGACTGATGAGATGCGCGTTACGTCAATATACTGATTGTTTGTCTGTGTGGACTCAGGCGCTGCAGGCAAGGACAACACGGCTTGCCTTGTTTGCATTTTCGCATGGGGAAAGATATGGTACTTGATTTTGGTGCATCTCTAATCAACAATAAAGACAACTGCATTCCTGAACACCTGTCGACACAATGTACGCGTAATGAACTTCTCGTCTTTATTTATATGCCTTCCAAGAAAATACGTCTGTTCATTGTTCGTGATTTAAATGGAGGGGATATGTGTGTAATACATTCTGCAACATTTTAATGGCGTTTTTGAAACAAATATCCATCTCTGTTTGAATCGGTTTTTATATATCTTCGAATTTCAATAAATGCTATCAAACTGTTATGTTATTTTTCCCCGTCATAATTTTCTAAATTACGGAATATTCGCTGGCATCATCATCATCTTGTTTTTTAAAAGAATATTTATGCTTTTTTCTACTTAAAAATTGTGCTGAACGTTTACTCTATTGAATTGTAACATTTTGCTTTTAACTAATGTGTTCTGGATGTTGAGTTAAATATATGTTACACTGGGTCGAAGTATAAAAAAAAAAAATGCATAGATCCTTAGTTTTCTAAATGTAAAATAAAAACGATGAAAACAAAATATGTATTCCACTTTTAAAGCTTCCGGATTAGTGAAAATTTACATTGTACATAACATTGCAAAATATATTGTGTTACTTGTTTTCGTACTGTTAGATAACACTGTGGGTATGTTTGTGTGCGTATATATACATATATATATATATATATATATATATATATATATATACATATATGTAAATCAAATTCGACATAAGCTGCAAATTTATTGATATTTTTAATTATCGTTAATTTTAATACAAATGTAGCATTATTTTATTTCATTAAAATAAAATGTACTTTAGATGAAATTTTGAAACACAGTTTTGAACTTTTTAATAAGATAAATGAAAATGAGGAAAGTACAAAATTGTTCCGATATTTAAATTTGTAAATTTGCGTAAGATGGTAAAATCATTCTTTTTAATATAACAAATCGTTGAATTTTTAAAATTCAAAGAAGATCGTGTTGACAATGATTTGAAAAATATGCGTTAATCTGGAAGTTTACTAATCGTTCATTCCAATGAATGAATTAATTTTAATCCCTCATTATTTGAATTAAATGTAATATTTCATTGCTACCAAATGTTAAGAAAGAGGACACGTTGTCATGCTACTAAAATAATGTGATGAATGAGTTAATTCAATTATTATACCATAAATATCAAACTAATGTGCATGGTTTGCGAAAAATCTTTCAATCCTGCTAATCATATGTGTTCATATCACCGTTATCCATATGTATATATGAATGATTTGAAATTCATATATAATTCATTTTACGAAATAATTTCCTCTTTTTAACTCATTATAAAATCTGTGATTTTCTAGGAGCATATCCAAACTTATGGTTACTTTAAATCTATATTATATACTATTATTTGTTGAAAACGTTTTCGGATAAAACAAGTTGAAATATCCATTTAAAAGACGTATTAAAAATGGCTCTGTCTTACTCACCCTTTAAACGCGGATTGATGAACGTTCCATTGGCCGTAAAAATGTCTCGGGTTTCTCAACTGTATATGTACATAAAAAATAAATCGTGTGCAGTTCTTCTAAGCTGTGAGACACGCCTGGCAGCTGAGACAGTTTTCCGTTTCTGAAGTGTCCCATCTCACCTACAATTCAATGAAAGTTATGATAAAAGGATTATTTTATCCTTTTCGGTCAGATTATTGTAATGTTACGTCTGAGTTGTATTTGTGTGAGGGAAGGATTGAGGGATTTTTAAATTTTTTAAAAAATTTTCTTGGAATTGTTTCATTATGCTCTTAAGAAACTATACCATTTTTCAAAAATTAAATACTTGTGGACTAGATATTAATTCGTAAATTGTTTATTTAGAACGTTGGGGCAATATATTTTCAGTTAAAGAGAAATTTTTAAGGGCTTATAAAAATACTTAACGTTAGAAGAATTGGGCCGTTAATTTAGTTTTCAATTTTTTCCCCACGATTTTCTTTCTTTTTCTTGGGGTTCAAACTTACTAGATCCGTCGCCAATAGCCCTCGTGTTGCTTCTAGTGTGGCATTAATTAAACCAAACCTTTCTTTTTCTTTTTTTACATGGATTAAATCTGTACCAATTTTATATTTTAGTTTCTTTGAATTAATTTTAGTATTTCTTTATTTGTCATAACTGTTATGATTTTTTAATGCGTTAATTTGCTTTAATAAGCTATTTAGTTTTCAATTGGAAAAAAAAAAATCACAAGATTGATAGTGACAGCGCAAGATACATTATTAATCTATTTCTGCTTGCATTTGAGATAAATATATATCTGCGGAAACTTTTTTTAAGTTGCAATGTTACTTGAAATATATATATATATATATTTAAAATTAAATATTGCTATTCAGTTTTTCAAATACTTTTGTGGTTCTTTAGGTCTGAAATATATATATGTACACGCCCAGATATATAGTTGTACGTAATATTAACAAGCAATTTTTCCTAAAATATCTACATAGTTGGATACACGACATTTAATGTCGTTACTTTCTGCACATCCACTACGTAATTAAACACGCGTTTAACAACTTTTAAACACATTTAAACATATGCCATATAATTACAAGTTTATCTACCGTTATATGCTCCTTTTATTTAACTTAGAAAACAAATACTTAAATTGCAGCATCGTGCCCTCTCCTTCCCATAACTGCCTTGATTTCAGCTGATTCTGCTCGATTTTTGTTGACTGAACTCCGTATTCTTTCTGCGAATGTTCGTTCCACTGATGAAAGGTCAAACAAAGAATTCGTTAAATAAATTCCTAACTCCTCGTTCGCGCGCATTATCTCGACCATTGTCTTCCAGCTGTACATATAAAAATGTAATGACTTTGTTTCACATCATATGTTGATCATAAGATTTTTACTTCAGCGTTTTGTACGATACATCAAGTTGTTCCATCAGTTTTGATAAGTTTTAAAAAAGATTGTAGTAAAATACACTTTTTTTATGTTAAATGGCAGAAATTATTTATTTCTTTGCCCCAACATTATTTTAGCTGAAGTATCGCAATGTTTCGCTTCTTTAATTTTTTTTCCGAAAATTCTAAAATTTTGAAATTATTTGTTTCGGTGGCAACATTGAGAAATTAAAAATTGTTTTTAATACAAGTTGTTTTCAAAATTGTGTCTTTACACAAAATAACGATAAATACAATTATAAATTTAATTAGTTTACTACAATTATAAATTTAAATTAATTTACCTATGACATAAAAATACGTTTATTTATTCTGGATTTTTTTTAAAAAAAAAAGCTCTACTTGTAATTTATATTTATTTCAATTAATAATTAAGATACGCAATATTCCTCGAAAGTTAAGATGTATTTTGCGTCATGAAAACGTATAAAGTAAGAATGCGAAAGACTTTGAGAATATATATATTCTTGAGAACAGGTTAATACTGAGTTATTAGATATTATATTGTTTAGCGGGAAAGATTCGCATCTTTTGTCTTACATCCGAGTATATTCAGCTGCCATTGTCCTCCGCCATCTTTGTTTAACGGGAAGTAAAGATTCTTTTTTTTATTAGTCCGATCTGATGCAAAAGCTTGGGAAAGCTGTTTAAATGTACACTTCTGAGGAAATGATTCTCTTGTACTGAATTTTTTTTTTATTGGTGTTAAAAATTTCTATTTTTCTCTAAAATATTGCTGCAGACTGCTAGGTTCCTTTTACGAGCACCTAGCTATTAAAGCAGTTTCAGCTGGTTCTCTAATGATGACGAAAGCTTCATTGCAATTTTTTTTGTAACAATACTTGCTTCCCCTGAATGGTTTTCTTCGATTATGTAAATTTATTTCGATTTTTGTGTAGAATATCTAATGTAGGTATTAGAAAGCAACGATGCTTTCGAAATAATATAAAAATTATCTATGCAAAGGAAGTGTCAGTTGTTAACATTTGAACATTCTCGCCGATGTTATTTTAACTGTAACGAAGGTTAAAAAAATATTTCCGAGCATATACAATATTACTCTTATTATAGGTATTCGAAACAAGTTCTCATATAAAGCTATTTTAAATTAATTTTTTTCCTGTAATTATTTCTAAGTATGATTGTAATTTTTTTTTTAATTCAATTATCCTGTTTCAATAATTTTAATTGTATGATTACACATTCATTGCACTTTCACGTACTACATTTTTTCGATTAATAAAAACTTTTTGAATAAGAATAATTGCAGTATTGTTTCTAAAAGTTTTTATAACGTATCTTTTCCTTAAATGCTTTTGTGTAATGAACGGTGCTGAGGTGATTGTTCAGAATCAGCCTATATAAAATTAATTCAGCTCACGACATCGTAATATAATTTATTTTCAAGTTGGCTGAGAGGTTACATTGTTGGACATGGCCAAGTTATCAATAGACTCTTTATAGCCGATTGGATTTTATTTTGTTTAATCAACATTTCATTAGAGCAAAACGACGAAACTACGGGCAACTTTCCTCGTAATTTTAAATTATGGTTAATTCAAGATGGCGGCGAATTGACTGGTTATGAACGTCCTGATTTTCATGCTGTTTTTAAAGAAATTAGAATTACATTTGAATTGAACGGCGCTACAGTTTAGATGTTGCACTTTTTAAACGGTATAAATACGCGTGACAAATCTAGAATTGATCGCATGATTTGTCAGATGTGAAGCTTGTGACTTTTGTACTTGATAACTACCGTCTCTTGACTATATTATGCTGTTGATTAGTGGGTTCAAATCCTTTGTGAGACTTAGGTTTAGTAAATTAAAATGAATTCTGTTAACTAATAGATTTTATATTTATTTGCAGATTTTCCAAAAAATTTCTGTAATTATGCCGTGACCCGACGACTGTGAAATTCTGTGGTTGAGTGTCATTGAGTCAGACTTGCATGTTGTTTGTACCATGATGCTAATTTTTCAAACTAACGGACTTGCGAACGAATAAACTTTAGAAGTAAATATATGTAAAAAAAAAAAAAAAAAAGTTAAAGCAATCGAAAATAATTTCGAAAAAATCATTAATGTATTCCCAAAACGTTCGTTTGAAGTAAACAGTTTCGTAATTATGATGAAGGGGGGGGGGAGGGAACCCCCCCCAAACATAAAAGAAATGATATCAGCAAAAGAAGAAAAAAAAAGACATTTTGTTGGTAGAGAAATGTGTAACAAAGATTGGGTGGCGAGAGAGAGATGCGATGTGAATCACAAAACAACTTACCCATCAACCTCTATCTCATTAACAGTATAGGGAGAATATTTTTTTTTTCTCCTCTTAATGTCAGAATTGAAGGCTGTACATGAGCATACTTCATGACGAGAATTTTTGTAGCATTCTCTCCGTTTTATGAACACAATTTATGTGAGGAAAGTGTTTTTTTTTTTTTTTTTTTAAAAAAAAAAAACGTTTAAAATGTAGTGCTGCGTAATAATCAGCATGCAGTAGTATTTTTAAGCATGACTATTATCAAGAATATTTAACTATATTGTGGGCATCTTAAATAGTTAATGAGGTTAGTAATAGAAAATAATGTTTCAAATTTTTATCGACTTTTTTTTTTTTGGAAATGACTAGAAGTTTTCATGTGTTGTGAAAAAATTTACTGTAACACTATTGTGTTTAATGCTTATAGGTTGAGGCAAATGCCCTATATGCTTACAAATTTGATTTCATTTCGTGCATTTAGATCACATTTAGTTTCTCTTAAAATTACAATAGTTTTGTCCATCCACACTTTTGAGACACTATATAGATTCACTCAACTCTCCAGTATCTTTAATTTAATGGGGTTGTTGTGGAGATTATTTCGTGACACCCTCCGGAGCAGACATTTTGTTCCTTAATAAGGGGTAAACACACATACACATACTTAAAGTTATAGTGAGAATTTAAGGAACAATTCTGTTGTTCCCCTGTCCCTTTGAATAGCATATGTATTTACATTTTATTTTGGAACACTTCTATTTAAGGGATAAATGTCTGATCAAGTGGGTATTTTATTGGAAGGTATGATTGTATAATTAAACATGTTTTTTTTTTCTTTCTATTTCTTCAAATCATTGTCATAAAATGCAGTTATGTTAATACGTACTTCATAAATCCGTATCCATTGTAGGAGCTATGGATTATACATGAATTTGGTGTTTTTATTGGTAGCAAGCATGGAATGTTACTATGTATTTTTATTTTAGTCCAGTTATATGTCAAGCTTTTTTTTTAGTGTATTCTGTAGGATTTCAAATTGTTTTAAAAATGTCTTTTTATAATTTTTGACTCTTGCATAAGTTTTAGATTACTTTGAATCGTATTAATATTGTATTTTTTTTTAAAGATACCTTTAGTTATTACAAATTCAGAAAAATTGAATAGTTGATTTTAGTTTTGATTTTTACGTAAGCTTCCGGAAATTTAATACCGTTTGATGCAATAAAAAAAAAAGTTATGATCGTTTCAGAGCAAAATATCTCCGAATAGATAAGTTAAAACTTTTTCTCTCATAAAATTTTAAAGAGCATGCGAGTTTTTCTGTAATAAATGGTTGAAATTATTGCACAAATGTGAAGACACTCGACTCACTCTAACTGTAAATTAAATTGAAAACTGTAAAAGATAATTCTTTTCTTATTTATTCTTAAATGAATAATTCGTGTAAAAAATTGAAGTATGTAAACGATTCATTATATAATAAATTAATAATTACTGATTGCATATATGAAGTAATTTTTGGTTTGCATGTGTAGAATTTCTTCATATGTGGTAATTGTTGGTATTGTTGGAGGAGATAAATTGATTTGGGAAATATGATCAATAAAAGATCACCGTCTTAAACTAATTATTTAGGCCTTCTGGTGACTTTAAAAAAAAAAAAAAAAAAAAAAATGAATGTTTGTAAGATAATATTTTCGTTTTAATTTTGCTGATTTTCTATCCTCAATGTCATTCAAATATGAACCAATAACTTTCTGAAAGCTCAATGTAAAGACATTTCACCCCGTCTTTATTAATTTTACATTCCAGAATTTCAGATCTTATCCAATGTATTATTGAAATGTTGAACCAACGAATTTTTCGTGATCTCTCTCTCTCTTTTAAAAACTATTTTCAATTAATTAAAAAAATGTTCAGCCTCAACACTTATTCTTGAATTAAGTAATATTTTTTAACGTTAAATTAAGGACCCAAACATTCATTATAGGGGGGGGGGAAACACACCATTACTATGACATTAAAGGTTGATCATAATGAATTTCGTCATTTTAAGGTTCTTAATGTATTAATGAGAAGAATCGATGTATAACATTAAAGTGAATTACTGCGTTCTTAAAGTTTCTAGGTCGTTTTTCTCCCTTGTTGTGCTGTAGGCGCTGGACAATTATCATTCATCACTCATTAATATGGGAACCTCATTGCATCAAGTGTAATTGCTTTTCGGAAAAGTTGCACTATGGTTTCATTTCGTATTACAACACAACTGCGTGACAAATTGATTGTATTATGAATTTCAGCTAGGTGTTATGATTATGCTAGAGAGTAATTCTGGCAAAAATTATACGTAGGTTTAAATTGTTGGTGAAAAGTTTACTCGAGGCTGAGATGTCAATGCGTTGTGCCCTATTTTGCTTAGCGCTAACTCGATTTTAAAATATGCTGTTTCGAGCCTGTAGTATGGTTATATTGTAGTGTGAAGGTATTAGTGGTAGTTTTACAGGTATAGTTCTTTGTTGTTCATTTTTCGGGTGTAATTACTATCAATAATGCTTTATTTGTTGACTTTTGAACAAAATTAACACAAATTTATGATCAAATGTAATACATCTGTAACGTTATGTATTATATTTGATCGCTTATGAAATGTTATTATATGTATGTACTGGGTTACTTTTTAAATGCCTTGTACTATATGCAATTATTAATAGACAAATAGCATGCCTCGCGGAAACTGCAACTCTTAAGTATAAAGGTTTTACTTTTAATTATTTCGAATATTGTTGATCGTATTCTTTTCTTACCATAATTTTGCGTGTGTTCTTCGAATCCCGAAACTATATGTGAAAGACCTGTAGATTATGTTACATCCCCCTCTAATGAAACCGAACAAAATATGAGATTAAATAAATCAGCCAAGCCAGTTTCGTTGTATCTTGTTTGATATCCATGGTATTTTGATCTGTGTTCATCATTTCAAAATAGCCTGATACGTATATTTGGTGAAGAAGGTCGTGACACATCCGGACATTTCAAAACAAGGTTAGTGTATAACCTTATAAATTTAGGTAAAAATGGCAACAGTATATACCTGGAACAACGAGAAGAGAGGGATTCCCTTAATGTCAGTTACCTGCGATATTTATCCATCCATCTCTTAGGCGAACACTTTTTAGTGTCTGAGAAGAAGATTGAAGAATCTGATTTGTTAGGTACATTATGTCATTATGGCTGGGATCTCGCTTGGTGTGATAACACACACGTAAATGTGTGTATCAGGATAAGTGTCTTACGACACACCGATGTCTAATTAAAGAAACAGATCACGGGTGCCTTCCATCACTCCGAGACTTATGTTTAATTTCTTTAATTGAGACCACTATGCGAACCTCGTTATTCTGTCCAAATATCCCCTTCGTCTCTTCTTCTTTTTTTTAAAGAACGATTTCGCGGCGCGGATAAAAACCCGAGCGGGCCAAGGCTGCTACTTTCGTCCATTAAAATAATGGCCACCACTATCTGGAAACAGGTAACTACTTCACCTATGTGACATGTTGGAATCAACGTTACCGTAAATAAGACTGGAAGAAATAAAATAAAAAAAAGACGTGGAGAAGAAAAGATTATCCTGCGACGATTACCTTTTTCGGCACTGGTCCTCTGTTGAAATGAAGCAATCCAAATGCAGGCCACGATATCTCTTTGTCAGCAGCAAGAGTCGAAGCGAAAGTGTCTCCCAGCTATGCTCCAGGCGAAGCGTCGCAACTTATAACCGCATTCTTCATCGTATTGTTTCGCCACAAGGTTGTTTGGCCGTGTAGTCCCCACAATAGGAGACAGTCTCACTCACCAAAAAAATAGATGGAGCAGCCAGATAAAAGAAAACTTCGCTTCTCCCTTGTGATTTAAAGAATTAAAGAAGTTTGGGCGATTTTTTTTTTGTCTCCTTCTTTTTCGTCTTTTTCTTTTATTATTCTGGAGATGTAATTAAAGCGCCTGTGTTTACCCAAAACCTGTTTGAAGTAGCCTATGTAGGAAAATGAGTGTGTGGTTTTTCTTCTATTGCATGGTCATTAATGGCGAAAACCGATTACAGCGATTGGAAAAGTTGCTGAAAGTAGTCGTTGATTGGGGCTTCTACGGCTGGAACAAAGCTTTTTTCACCTGGGGATCGATGTCATTACAAGTTGTTTCGCGGAGGACTTTCCGAGTTGCCAAACATTACACCGCTGTCTGATTAACCCAGGAATATCCTTATTTGATAAAAACAAATGGTTTTGTTTCATCTTGTATCGGACATGATACAAAAAATTTACCATAAAAAGCGAGTTCATCCCGCATGATAATAAGGCGTCAAAATAAACTTGGCAGGAAAAACCATTTTCTCAGTTTCAGAAATTCCGATTTAAAACTATACATTGTTATGCTCTTTTTAGTAATGCATTCGCCGTTTATCACGATGGCTATTTTTGAGTTTTCTGAGTATCATATTGCAATCTAAGTCTTTTAGGGTAAGATTCTTCTCTTCCGAGTCCGAAATTTATATCGTTTTCGGAATGATTCTTGCTTATATTCTCTAAAATATATTTATTATGCCATATAGATCGCAAACAAAAATATACAACAATTGGTCTCCCATTCATTATATGTAATAAGGTTACTTATTAAAAAAAAGTAATAGTTAATTCGTAGTAGTTTAATGTAATTACCACTATTTAAATAAGATTATATAAATTTAAGTTTTTAAACATTATTCAATAACTGGAGGGTATTCTGCTTTTCTATCAATAGCATCTTCATATCAATTAAATAATTAAAAATATTCCGAAACGATTGCTGCTCGAAGAGGTAGAAAAAGTTTTTGAAAAAGGATATTCCTCTTCGTTATTAATATTTTAAATATGCATTAGTAATTAGATTTAAATTTCTGCAACCGTTAAAATTTCAAAAAGTATACTACCCAAAGGCATCATAATCTTTAAAATGAGTAATCTGCTTATTATTCAAAGACTGTTTTTTCTTTATCTCCATTCATAATAATAAATATTTTTAATAAATCAACCGTCATTTAAAGGATACACTACATCTGAATACGAAATAAATTAGAGTTGTGTGTGTGTGTGTATATATATATATATATATATATATATATATATATATATAATGATTTAACTTAATTCCTATTAATTTCTGACTTAAATAATTTAATTTCTTAAATTTGCCCATTCTCTCCTTTAAAAGATAATGTTCATTCTTATTTCCTGATATGATTCCTTTTTTTCTTTTTAATTTATTTAATCACGCGCTCTAAAAAATTCGCTGACAATGCAGTTCACACGGCTTCAGACCTGTAGGGATGATCCCTACCAGAATTTTAAGTTTACACTTAAATCCCCTTGAAGTCCCTCCATTCAGACCATGTGGTCACTGACGTATGTAGGAAATTTCCCTGGTATAAAAACAAAAACACAGCGAAAAACGCTCTCTTTTTGTATTCTTCTTCTCTTGCTCAAACATCCCTCTCTGATGATCATCTGAGATTTTTATGGTAGTTTCGCTTCGACCTCTGTGGCCGAAGCCCGACTAAAGTCTGCTACAATATAATAAAATTATTTCGGCCATGTATCGACTGTTTCATTCATATTGAACGAACATTTTTTATATCATTCGTGATATTAGCCGTCGGTATAAGAGTTCCTCGCTGGTGGAAACCTTAAATTAATATATTGTTGTCATATGAGAGAGAAATAACTAACATTCTAAATATTATTCGTGATATATATATACATACATTCCAGTTATCAGACAAGTATACATTATAAGGAAAGAAAAGTACAGTAGTATCTTTTATTAGGTATACTTCTATTTAAGGGACATTTCTGTCCCTTAAATGGAGGTGAAATAGTACAGTAGTACCCCCCAATAAAGAACACCTACCGGATCAGCATTTTGTTATTTAAATAGAGGTATCCCTTAATAAGAGTTACTACTGTATGTGTATTTATACTTATTAAGGACACCTCTATTTAAGGAACAAAAAGTCTGGTCAAGTGGGTGTCCCCTTATTGGAAAGTACTACTGTAATTCCCAATAAGGGAGACACCTATCACATATGAATGTGATGAAATTCCTAGCAGATATATATTGTTATTATATTTATTGTTCAAGAATTTTTAAAAAATGTCTAGAAAAATAGTATTTTCCCTTTTCCTTATGAGTGCCAATGAATGTGGAGTTACTTCTGGAGTTTAAAATCGGCATTTCTGTAATCCAATTATCTGTAGAATATTCATTGCATTTAACTAATCGTTAAATCAATAATCTTTTGATCTGACGAAATCAAAACAATCTTGCAAAGTAACTTACAACATTGGTTGGGAAAAAAGTGTTCCTTCTCTCTTCCCTTTTTCATATTCTATATTACAGTCAGAAGGGGGGGGGGAGTATTCCTTCTCTCTCTCCCCTTCATATTCTATATTACAGTCAGATGACGTGCTGGAAGTATTTGCATACTTTGCGGCGTATGAGCCTGAGGTACCATACACTCGCTTTTTACCTAAATGTATTAAATTTTGTGTTATTCTTCCTCCTCCCTTCCTGTAAAAAATTGCGAATATTTCTCATGCAATATGAAAATTTATCGCAATGTGGCGTCAAAAAATATTAGATATCTCCATTTTCGGGTTTATGGGAAAAAATAATATTTCGATGTATAGTTTTTTATCTTTCCGATATAGCATTTATTCTGTTTTGCATATCGTAGACAAAATCTCGAATTTTTGGTGAATTATTTCTTTCATTCTGAGTTGTAGTTCCATGACCGAATAAGTTGGAGCTTCGTTGGAATTGAAGCTCGAACTAATTCTAAGTAGAAGATTCATTTCTTCTTGGTCTTTTTCGAGCTGCTTTAGAGTGATATGCTAGTACGCGTTTCATCGGTCGCTTCGTCATTGTCAGGCAAATTGGGTTGGAATTTTTGCAATTTTCTTTTATGTGTTAACAAATGTGACATAATTTACTCTTGAAAAGTCCTCTAGAGAAGTATTTGTTCCCTTGTTAGTTGTTCTTGGCACTTTGTTTCAGGACTAACTTTGAATTATTACTAATAGTCTGCTGGGTTGTTCTAGACTAAGTATTTTTAGTCCATGGAGTTCATTGTAATACTTTTTATTATTACTTTCATATTATGGCTAAAATAAGCTTAGATTGTGCCACTTAAAAGCTTTTTAATATAAATGAAAGTGGTACTCTTTTCGCGAAGAATTCTAGTAGTCAGTGCTGTTTTCTCTTTATATTTATATTTTATTTAACATCGCTCGCCGTACTCTATTCAGATATACGTTATACATCTATTAATTCTGTATTACAGTTTTGGTGGAAGGGATGTTTAGTTCTTTTTCTGCATTTGAGAAAAGAAACAACAAAATCTCTTCTTGAGAACAGCAAATATGATATTTCTTTATTTCATATTGTTCTTTACCAAGTTTATATGTTATAGATAACAAATCAACAATTTCATTTTCATCTATTCTCACACTAATCTAGCACATGGGGCCTCAACAGCTGCACATCATTCAATCCGGTCTAATGCTGTCTCCCGAGCGCATCCCCAATTCGGCCATCCAAATGATTTCCTCTCATCTGTAGCCAAACGTCTTCATGTGACCCTTGGTTTCCCTCTCTTTTTCCTTCCATCTGGTGCCCACTCCAGCGCTATCCTTGTGTTATCAATTGATAGCATTCTAAGTACATATCCAATTAATGTCCAACGTCTTTTTATTTAAATAATAATTTGGATGGAAATCGGTTTGGTTCTTGGTTTATTGTACGATTCAAACTTAGAAATTTTATCTGTCCAGTGTAATTTAAGAATCGTTCTTAGGCTTGCAGTTTAAAATGCATGTGATTTTTGTTCTTGTTATCTAGGAAATCTGATAGCAAAATTATTTTTTGTTTATTCAGTCCTCACTTTTTTTTTTTTTAATAAAAGGCCTGCTAATACTGTTGAATTGAATACATGTAATTTGAGCAGAATACTTATATTTAAGACTTCCCACAATTTATACATTGCTCTGAATGAATGTTAGGTTTTTCTAATTCTAGTTTTTATCTCATCATCGGTACCTGCCTTTTTACCTATATTGTAACTCCAAGGTTATAAAAAACTACATGTCTCTTCGGCTTTAGTTTGATTTATTAGAAGTGAATGTTTTTTTTTTTTTTTTTTTACTATTTTCATTACTTTTGTTTTTATTTATTTTCAAACCCACTTGTTTGGCAATATTCTCCAATATCTTTCTGTCTTTTCTTTCTTGTCAGCAAAACTCACTCAGACAATATCATTAGTAAAGTCAAGATCTTCCGGTATACCGGAGCATTTCTGTTTCTTGATATTTTAAAGTCTGCTACAATTATGAAAAGCATTCCAGAGAGGACGCATTTTCTACTTTACTCCAGTTTTGATAATGAACAATTCGTAGCAATATAGTTTGTTGTATGAAGGATTATTTATTTCGTTCTTTATTATTAATTTTTCGGATAAATATATTGGATTGATTGATCCATGTTTATAAAAGAATGAAATTCATTGTGTTAATGCAAAGTATTTTGCTTTACCTTTTTTCAATCGGTAAATAAATTAGAGCCCGATTATCCGTAAGGCTAACTATTCTGAATGATAATGATTCCTCAACTCTTTTAACTTAACAATCATGGCGTATTTTAATTATAAAATGCTGGAAAGGAATCGGAAAACATTTCAAATTCTTTCTAATGGTTCCGAAAATGTTGGAATATCTATTAATGTAAACTATTAAAAATTAGAAAATGAGCACTTTAAACTGCAATCTAACATGAATAATTCAAAGCTGAAGGGATCAGGACAAAATTGGAACGACATGTTTTTTTCCTTAACAGAAAGAGAATTAAAAAAAAAAAAACTTGAAATCCAAAGATTCACCGACTTTATTATTATTTTTAAATACATGTGTTTTTTAGAATATTTCAATTAAATTAAACTATTTTATCATGTACCTAAATAATTCGCAACGGTTTTTTTTAATGTGTATTTTTGCTTACCTCTTTGAATGCAGTGTTTGAATCCCTTGCAAATGATTCGGTAACTTATGGAATAAACAGAATCTTTTAAAACTGACCCGCAAAAAAACCATCAACCACCGGAATTTCGCTAAGAAAAACTGACATTTTAATGTCCCTCACAGCCCTCAAACTTCGGAACACTTTAAAAATAATAATGCGCATAAGCTGGAAAATCTCACTAACTGTACTTTAGCTGTATTAATGTAAAGAGGAATTGCGCGAAAAATTCGAATCATCCATAATTTCCCTCCCTTATTGTTTTAAAACTTAATTCTAGGAATCGGGTAAAAATATTCGAGGCATACAAAATTTCGAATTATTGGAAGTAATATAACTTCATGTTTTTACTATCGCGGAACACAGAAGTGTGGAGCGAAATTTTCGTTTTTAAAAGAGCAAATTTTTTTAACTGAAAAAAAAAATCACCCAAATTAAGCGATGCGGAATAATCAAAAATCGTTTCAACTCTTGTTGCGTTTTTCCATTCACCTTTAACAAAATCCTTTTTTTTTTTTTAAAAAAAAAGAATAGAATCGTTAAATCCTTAACCGAATCCCATCACTCTCGGGTTCTACTGAACTGTTATTAAAATCAGAGCGTAACAGAAAGTAAAAGGATCGCCTGGAAGTGACAGATGGGGTGTGTGCAGCAGGGATGAACTGACGGACGAATTTTTCGCCTGCCACTTGCCTTTTCTACCTGCTACTGGGTGGAGCCGCACACCTGATGGGTCAGGAGACGAAATTAAAAAGAAAAACTTTTGTTTTCGGACGGATGTTTTCTCTTCGCACATCACATTTCTGCTTTTAGGAGATGCGACTTCTATTCACAGCATTAGTTTCGCTTTTTGGGATAGACATTTTCATTTTGCTACTGTTACGGGTTAATTAATGTGCCCTTGAGGGATTCCCCCTCTCTAATTTTTCTTAACTATTATGGTGTAGTTCGATGAATTTAAATAATTCATTCCCATTACTGTGATATAATCATGATCAGTAAGATCACAAAACATTCTTAGCTAAGTTAATATACGACTGTAGGCCAGTGTTTATGGTCACAACATACAAATTGAGTCATGGATTCGAGTCTTGTTTCGTTGGACTGCTGCAATGAAAATTTACTAATTTCATATTTTTCTGGTAGAATGTTATGGATGGCAAGGGTAGTGAGGTACTAGTTCTGTACAGACCTTGTCATTTTGTTGTGTCTCTTAATTACTGGTCCGTCGTCAAGAGCTCGTTTGTGAATCTTTAAGAATAATGTGAATACAAATCGGGCAACCTTTTATATGATTAAACTTACAAATCATTTCTAGCATCGTTGAAATTATTCTTTGTTTTAAAGCATATCGGTTATTACTCGAAGTTAGTGTATAGCTTATTATTTAGGAATTTTTTTTGTTCCTATTTTAATTGCCCTTTTTTGTTGTTGAATTTATTGACATCTTTTTCAAATCTTATTATTTTTTTTTTGTTGCGATATACTCTTTGAATGATTACTTTCCATAAGATTATCATAGCACATTCATTTTTTTAAAACTGTCTCGAATCCTATCGGATTAATGGTGACAGCTTCATTGCAACGTCAATCAAATGGACGATATTAATTTCATGATTCTAGCAACGTCTGATATGTTAAGAAGCTATTAAACCAACTAATTGTATCGATTTGTATTTTTATGCGTTTTGGAAACAAGAAATTTGGCTACAATTTTGCTTTAGATCTTTTAATTATAGTTAGATATTTTTAAAATGTTTCTAATAATTAGATTTGCAATTTATTACCTGTCACTAATTTTTTACTGTTTTCAACGCAAATACTATTGCGATGATTATCATAATGTTTCTTGTTCACTAATTCAGTATTGTTTGACAGGGGAAATTGTCAAAGTAAGAATTCAGTTTCTTTACAGATTTAAAAATTTCTCAACTTCATCATTAGAACTGATAGAATCAATTCTATCGTTTTAAAGTACCTTCGATAAGGAAAAATGAGCTTATGTTATGCCAATTTTAAAGTAATCACTTTTTAAATTTAGGAACGGAGTCATATTTTAAGGTATTTGTGTATGTATTGTAAAAAAATGCATTTCTAAATATAATTAATAATGATTGTGCCGTTAATAATCCGTGGTTGTAATTTACATTTATAAGTCATGTACTTGACTAAAAAGAAGTCCTTGGTATTTTTTTTTTTTTTTTTACTGTCCTAAAAGCTGTATATTTTAGGTACATTTTGCTTAAATTCTACTTCATTTTTATCTTAAACGAATTTGCAAAGTACTTATATGCTATATGCATATCATTTTATAACACTGAATATAATTATAATTTTAAAAAATTAAGTTTAATAAAATTTTGAAAAATTAATTTTTATAATTTCCTGTAAATTTTTATACAAATATATTGCGCCTAACCTAAAATTTTTTGAGTGTTTATTTTTTTAAAAAATTATTCATTAAACCTCATTTGTAATGTTGAAAATATCAGAGCCCTTTGAAAATAAAGTAGATTTCGAGAAACCATAATCCTAAAAAACGCGTTTGAGAAAAAGGCATATAAAGATGTTTTTCTCTCTTACGTGGCACATTTGTTAAGAATTTTAAAATTCATTTCCAAACGTTGTATTTGTCGAATTCTCATTAATAATATATCTACATATTCAGCGAAGCGCCCTCTACTTTTTTAAATAGCGAAATAAAAAAAAAAATGCTGAATTTTAAGCATTGTAATGTCTCAGTTACCTTAAGGCTAGATCAAGTATTTTCGTCTTGGAAAAGTAAAGTAACGAGTAAAATTTGTTTAAAAAAAACTGATTTTTAATGTTGCACAAATACTTTCTGTACTTAAATTCTTTTCTTCCAATTTCGTTCTTGTCCATTGAGTTATTTGTCGTCTAATCGAATCGGATGCTATCCCAATTGTTTTATAAGAATGAACTTCCGGACACTACAGTGGACACAGAGGAAAATCGCCGGAAGGAAACAGCCGAAGTGAAAAGAGGAACTGGCATTTGGGCCAATGGCTTGTTTTTAAAAAACAACCGAGCTCCTGAAACAATTTGTGAAAGACAAATCGCGTAGCTGAAGAAAAATGAACCTAAAACGCACACTTATTCGCAATACGTTTAAGTGACCAATCAAAAAATTGTCCAGATATTGGGTATAAATTTAATAATAACTTATTATGCAATGAGAGGCATGATAAAGATACGAAATAAATCGAAATATACATAGAAAATTACGAAAATGAAATTATTAAGTGTGTCGTATAAAAATTTCAAAAAAATCATTCGCATTTAATTTGTACTTATAATGATTTTTTTAAAACTTGACCTTGTGGCATGGTGACTTTATCAAATATCAGAAAGAGGTACAAATTCTGTCCAACCTGGTATTGAATAGAGATTGAAGGAAATTTACTGTTTTTTCGATATTCTATGGAAAATAATAACATTTCCGTCATTAAATTAAAATAATAGCATTTCCGTCAGAAGCCTGTTAATTTTTATTATTAATTTCGATTTTCATTTACAAAGTATGCATTAAAAATTCGTGAAATTGTGCCTTAATGTGTAATTTAAAGAAGATGCCTCTTTAATGTAGTTATTTTAAGGATTGCCAGTTTTGAACTGTTTTCATTATATTTAGCTTTGGTATTTTTTTTAATAGTTATTTCTTTAAAAAGGTTACCTTAATAAAGCGAATGCTTCGATGATAGTTTAAGCTATATTTAAAGATTTCATCTAACGGGTACAGAAAGAAAAGCTAATATTTGTTTTTGAAAGTATTTGTTATGTAAATGTGAAACGATTCCATTGAATAAGTACCGATTAGTTTTTTAATTTTGTGAAGGGGTTGAAGGAAGTATTGAACTTTAACTTCCTTGACAGCAGGAATACAAAGAGAAGTCTTTCCTCTCCCCCCTTTTATTGGGAACACGCTGTGATGAAGAGCTAAAATAATTCTAGTTAAAAAGCAAAATCTTATAATTTGTAACTCGTGACAGTAAGATTAAAAGTTAGTGCACTCTTAAGGATGTAAATTTTAATTTGTAAACGAGAGCTGTTTTCATTCAAAACGATAGAAAAATAATTCGTTTCAGAGCCTTAATTATTCGATACATTACACAGATAAAATATTCAATAAAAAAAAAAATACAATACAAATGTGGTTTGTCTTCTGTAATCTTTTCCGGGACACTTCGAAAAGTAAAAATTGTTTATGAAAAATTGGTATGAATATCTTAAACCTCACATTTTGTTTGTTTTATGAGTGCTTACAGAGTATATTTTTAATTTTAAAAATTATCTTTTTCTTGTAAACACTGATTTCCTGTTTTCGATATGCGCAAAAATAATCGAAACAGATTGTCTGATTTCTCTCGAAGTTCGCAATCACAAAATATAAATATCTGATTTGTAATAAGTCAAGGTCACGAAGTTCTCCATTTATTCGGGATTTTTTTTTTTTTTTTTTTTTTTTTTTGTGTGTGTGATAGGAGAGTCAAAATTACTATTTCTTACCAATTATTTGGAGCTTTGTATTTCCGCGTTTATTGTAAATAACTTCAATTATACATAATTCGGTGAAAATAATTTTAAATAAGCAACATTAAACTGCAAAATTAACTGGTTTAAAGAAACATTTCGTACAACGTAATAACAAAAAAGTGTTATTTTTTGTTAGAAACCCCTATGCAACAGGTTATTTTCTTGTATTGCTTCATTATTTGCCAGTGTCGTCACTCCGGCACTTTTTGCCAGACCCCCTTTTCACTCCTGCATTATCTCCCACTCAATGAAACTCCATACATTATCGGCCGTGTCTGTGAAAGATTTCTGTTGTCCCGGGCAAGTGCTTACATTGTGGAGTCACGCTCTCTCTTTCTCTTGATAAGGGAAGGAAATAATGTCCGGACAGGACCCGCAAAAATTTTATCCGGCCCCATTTTCGACTTATCGGAAGCGCTGATGGAGAAGCCTTTGCGGGAGAAA
>BMAW01116284.1:175450-206586 GCA_019974015.1 Nephila pilipes | reverse complement strand
AGTAAATACACTTCCATATGATATCTGTGTCATCTCAGCAATCTCACGGAGCTTCACTTTACGATCTTTCATTATAATTTTTGTCACTTCACTCCCATTTTCCGGTGTAACGGCTTCCACAGGTCTACCCGAGCGTTCCGCGTCATTTGTGTCGGTACGACCACGTTTAAACTCGGCAAACCACCGACAAATCGTTGCTTTTGATGGACAAGAGTCCGGGTAACATTTTTCAATCCATTGTTTCGCTTGCACGGTGTTTTTACCCATTAAAAAACAATGTTTTATCAGAACACGAAACTCGGTTTTTTCCATTTTTTAAACAAACTACAAAACGACTTTACTCCAACCTCGATAACTCAGCTGTTTCTGGTCCGATCGACTTAAAATTTTGACACGTTTCAAGCAAAGGTTAGTACTCTAGAAAGACCTGGTTACTGGTTTACTACGGGCGCCATCTCTGGGTTAGTCTCGGAACTTATTGATTGATGTGTTATACTTCGAAGATAAGAGGGAAACTGAAAAGTATTCCATTTTAAAATAAAGTTGCTTTAATATATATATATATATATATATATATATATATATAATATATATATATATATAAAATGAGTTTATACTTCATACGAATTGATTGTGTATGTGTGATGTATCTCTTACAATTATTTTACTTTGTAGATGAATGAAAATTTAAGCAATAATTTTTAAATTGAAAATAACGGTTTTTAAATTAAATAAGTTTTGACAAATTCATTTTATATATTTGGTTTAAATATGCGCTGAATCATGTAAAGCATATTATAAATGATCGTAACACATACTAACTTGGAAACACTCCTTGATTAGGAAAATGACGTTTTAGTTCGAGAATGGTATTGTTGAAACATTATTTTCTATTATGTATTTTATATAAATTTTAATTAAACAAGAAATATTAATAAGGATTTAAATTTTAAAATAAAAAAAATTCCTTTGATGTACAGTTAAATTTCTCTCCAAACTCCCAAAATTATAATTGTTTCGAATATTTCAAGTAAATTCATAAATACGAAGTTTTACCGAATAATAATACTGATTACCTTGATTTTTATCGAAATGACCAAAACAAGTAATTTTAAGTTTATAAAATTTAGTTGTACTTAAAATGTTTTTTCACTAATTCAAAACTGTTAACTCTAATTAACATTATTTAACAAGATGCATTTGATCACGAAAAAAGTAAAAAATATTTTTTTTTATCAACTGAAATATTTTTACAGCAAAATTTTTCTTTGAAAGAGAATTTTTTTTATTTTGAGGTACGAAATTCATTTTTAAAAGTTAATGCCAATATTATTTAATTTACATTCCAATATTTATTCAGTAATTTTATATCGTCAATTCTTTATGGAAAGAAATTTTTAAAAAAACAAAATGCCTGCAAATAGGAAAAAAAACCACTCTCCCTAGAAACTGAACATCGCGAAAAATTACGAAACTTCGAACAAAAAAGAATGTGACGTTACATCCTTTCCACTCGAAAAACGCCTCACCTTATATTCTTTCCGCTTGATACGACAAAATAATACGCGAAGCCAACTCTCGCTACTCAGTTTCAAACTACGCGGTCAATCCACAGAACAAACAGATAACAGAGAGGTGCTCCTGTTATTACCGTGTGTACGCGCGTGTCGTAACAATTTAAAGAGGTGTGTGTGTGCCCCTACTTTTCCCACCTGTAATCGAGCGATCCCTCCCCCGGTGTGCATCGGAGCGAGAAAATAGCCGGATCTTTTGTCGGAAACTCTCGGGGTGGGGAGGCGAAGTGCGAAAGAAGCGCGCGACCGCCGCAGCAATGGTTGGTTGCCGGGAGAAATGCCGAAGGTTTCCGTTGCCTGCGCCGCTGCTTCTTGGAAGTAGTTCGGTTCCAATGACTGTTTTGTGAAGGCACAATGACATAATTCCATTGCTCCTTGCGGGAATGATAATAAGTGCATATGAATTGGAGATTTTTAATTTGTGAATTTTAATACGAGGTGAATTTTTAGAAGTAATTGCACGTAGAAGGGACTATCAAAACTGTTATAACTTTTGCATGAAAAATTAAGCATTGTCAGCTTTTTTTTTTAGTCTTGGTTTTCCTTTGGCTTTTTTTGTTGATAGTCCTAGGATCATACGAGTAGAACTGCAAGAATGTGATTCACTGAAATTTGCAAAAAATATTTAAGAGTCTAATGACATAGAGAGAGAAAGCTTCTTAAATTATTTGTTTTCATAATTTTTAAGAGACGTTTTGCATAACAACGCCAAAGCATTGGTTTCGCAAATGAATATTTCCCAGAAGTAAATGTAAATTCTTAACCTCCCTTTCTTTCCCCCTTCTAAGCTAGGGTTTTTAGTGAACGATATTTTCTTAAAAATTATTTCTGACGTAATAAGCTACTGTATTAAATTATTTCTGACGTAATAAGCTACTGTAAGAAAGTAGCTTATTACTGACAGTAGCTTATTACTGACGTAATAAGCTACTTTCTCACGTAATAAGACGTTGATTGTGATAATTATTTAGTTATACCGAATAAGTTTTTTAAAGGAATGTTGCACGATTTAAGATAATGATTTTATTCAGCCGGGAATGAATTTGGGGGGGGATTACCGATTTTTTTTTAAAAAAATATATTTCAATATATAAACTTTGTTTTATGTGGAACTCAGAATTTAACTCTAGCATTAAATACAAAAGACAAGCAAGGCGGCTACTCTGAAAAACTAGCTAGGATGCATAACTGTAATGGAGTTAAAATATTTCCCTTATTACGTATTATAATACAAAAGTTTTATTTAAACCAGGAATCATTTAGAGCCAAATATTTAAGTTAATTTAGAAAATTTTATATTCTCTAATTTTGAAGAATTTGTATACTATTTATAAGTTTAAAATAATTGCTCCATCATGTAAAATATTATAATTTTGATAAATATCACCTTAACAAATGTAAAACGAGATAATTTCCGACATTCAAATCTGTCAAGTATCTTAGTTATACATAAATGTGTAAATATGCACTACTCTTTTATTCATGCATGAGTATTAACCTTGAAATTCTTAACGGAATATGACCATTTTGAATTAAAAATTTAAAAATATATGATAATCATTTAATTTTCCTATCGTAAATTAAGGCTTGTTGGTTAAGGTCGCAAGCTCTTGATCCAGCGATTTCAAGTCGAGTCTCTGATTCGAATCCGAATTGTCTCGTTGTGCTGCTTTATGGGGTCATGTTAAAATTGCCTTAAGTGCCCAATGTATGGGGATGATTTATATAAAAACTCTTAACCCTTCTGGTTAAGGACAAAAACTTTCATCTGTAAAGATTCTTGAAAAAAGAATAAAAGCTTCTGTTACACATTTTGCTTTTGAAAAAGGTTTGATTTCATTAAATATATCTGAATATCTTTTTAACATTTGGCCACATTTCTGTGATGTATATGATACCATCATACTCATCAACCAAGTACTGAAAGAAATTCCTTGATTTGGCGATGAATCAATCCTCGGACCCTTATCAAATTCGCAGTCTTGGAAGACGATTTGCATAACGTAATTTATTTTTTAAAGCTTTTTTCTTGGTATATTATGCAATGATACTTCATCAAATGAGTTTCCGACAACAACGCCATTGTCTTCCATTAATTTTATCAGCATTTAAAAAAAAAAAACTTTTACAGCTGGAGCATCATACGAACCTATACGAGATAGGTTGGAAAGAAACAAAGAAAGCATCACGATGACACATTTTTTCGCTGTTTCATAAATTTCTAGATGTTGTTGTGTTTTTAAAGGTATTAAGAGAAGCCGTATCTTCACAGTTATATTACAATCATCATTAGTACCTTTAATAGACGCCGCGGTAGCCTAGTGGTCAAGGTTTCGGATTCGTGGCCGGCGGTTTTCGTTCAGTCGCGGATTCGATCCTTGGCCGCTGAAGACCCGCCGTGTAGCCGGGGCTGATACATGTTAAATCTATCGGGGTCTAAAGTCCTCATGTTGGCATGGTTTGGAAGTTAGGAGAGGGGGAGCGAACTCGGGTATCGTCCTCGTCACTTGACCTAGGTTTAAAATTACGAGGTTCGTGGCCAATAGCCCTCGTGTTGCTTTTAGTGCGACTTTAAAATAAAATAAGAATAGAAATAGGTAAAATAATAGGTGATAGAAAACAAATAAACACCCTACAATGCAAAGGCGAAGAGCAAGCTGTGAACCGCTAGATGGCGCTGTAAAGGAAAGCAAAAAGCGAAAGTTTTTTTTACGCATCGCATTTCTACCGTGGATTTCAGAGGGCATGACGACGTACATTAGTCAAGAACAGGCCATAGCCTAAAATAATCTTACCCGTGGTTTCATTACTTGTATGAAATAGTTTAACCATGTAGTAAAACGTTACAGATTAGCTATATATCCTTTTTTTTAATGTAATAAAAATGTATAACATTACAGTATCGATTATCCGAACACCGATCAAACGAAACACCAGTTAACCGAAAACATTCTAGTCAGCACATAAAAATTTCAAGACGAACCGACCGTTTTCTTGGAAGGGTGGCCATAGTCATGAACTCGCCGCGAAATTGCTATCGGCTAGCTGTGGATTTAAGTTCTGATGTCATGCAAGACCCAACGTGCTGATGCACGTTAAATCTGTCGGAGCTCCCATTCCCCCAATAGCGTAGTGTGAGAGTTCAGAGAGGGAGGTGCCAGATCAGGTATCGTCCTCGTCACTTGATCGAGATTCAAATTTCTCGCCACTTGATAGTGGTTCAAAACTTCGAGGTCTGTCGCCAGTATCCCTAGTATTGTATCCAAGTGCGATGTTAATAAGCACTGAATCGTGCTAAAGAAAGACCATCCAAAAAAAAAAAGGAAGCTTTTTACTGTCTTGAGACGCCTTTGATGTGGTTAAAACTACAGGAAGAAATGCGATGTTGTCCAAATGCTGTCATTAAAGCGTTTGTGAGTGTGTTGCAAATGAAAATTTTTGACTTTTTTCCCCTTCCTAAATGGCAAGTCTAACTTAGTGACCATGTTTAGCTTCTAAAGCTGTTCCTGCGTTATTTGTGATACACAATCTATGCAGTTTTGTGTTTAATATCATTGTTTCACATATACCTATGACACTGGTACAATTTCCTCCCGCAATTGATCGGGTTATCCGAACACCCCCCAGTTCCCAATTAGTTCGTGTAATCGATGCTCTGTTGTATATACTGTTCTACATGGGATGTTTTCAACAGAATCACAAGTCTGTGTAGTAATAATGACAAAGCAGTTTGAATAACAGTGATATAACCTTGAAAATAGTCAACTCAGTTAAGATTAATATAAAATAATGGGTGTTGGGTAGCATTATTTGCTTATTTTATTTAATATATTGTTTCATTTTGCTATTAGTTCTGTAGTCAATGAAAAAATATGTTTACGAATTTTAATTTAGTAAGCATTTAATGCTTCGTGTAATAGATAAAAATCTGTTAACAAATCACCAATGGCCGAATGATTTATTACTATTTTTAATTCCTGCTTGAGAAAAGATTTTGATAAAGGCTTCAAATTTTCAAGGGCGAAATCATATCTCTGAGATGAATAAGAATTTTTATTTTTTTGAATTCGCACTAGATTGTTTATTTCTGCGGTATCTCCCATCCGTCTTCAAAAAGAATGGCGCGCGTGTAGCTCCCTATCAATTAACAATTATCGATGCTCCGGCCTAGATTGTATATGTATAGTTCCAGCACATTTCTCAAGTGGATATAAACAAATATGACGTCACGGAGGCTCTGCAGCCAATGGGAGGCCTATCGGAATCAGGATTGGGAACAAAAGGTTATCACGAACGATGGAACTATCCCCTGGAAACAAATGGCCGGAAAATTGCGTCACATATAAAAGTGATGAAAAGAGCTTTTTATATTTTCTTCAGTGTCAATTCTTGAAAAAGGAGAAGGAGATTATCAATCCTGATTACTCATTCTGTTTCTTTTAAAGTTCCCTTAATGGATGGATTCTGATTGTAATTTTGTTTTTTAATTTGATGCATCAGCAATTCTTATCTCATTGATTGCGATTTGTAGTTGTAAAGAATTGTACCACTGCCTGATATTAAAGCCTCAATTAAAGCTACTTGATTTTTAATCTAAAAATAGATCAGACTCAAAAGAATTTTGTTTGACAAGCACCGAATAATCTGTTAAATGAATATATGTTGTTTTTATAATAAAAATCATATTTTTTTTTTAAAGTTTTGATTCATTGAAAATCTCTTTAAACATATTTTGATTTTCTAATTTTATTGTATAATTTTTTTTGTGTATTAAGTTCGAAAATCAGAATATTTTGTGAGCTTAGTTTTTATTAACGTTGCACTAGAAGCAACACGAGGGCTATTGACGACGGACCTCGTAATTTTGAACCACGATCTAGTGACGAGGACGACACCTGAGCTGGCACCCCCTCTCCTAACTTCCACACCTCGCCAAAGGGAGAATATTTCATAAATAAAAGCCTCGTGAAGTCGAACTAATTAGGACCAAATTCGATTCGGGATATCGAAAGTCCGCGTTTACTGGGAAATGGGAGGGGAAATGAAATGTAATGTATGAAAGTAAAACACACAGAATTTTTTTTTTTTTCGTAATAAACAAATCGAGGATGAATCATGATTACTGATGATAAAAACTTCTTCTTATTAAACAATTAAAGTGCTTTGTTTGCTAAGTTGTTTTGTCCATTTAGTCTACGTAGCTGCGTTACACCATTTGTCACTGTCGATAATAGATACAACTTGACTTTTCTTGACTCAGAATATTTGTCAAGTCCTTACCCTCCCCTTTTCCTTTCTCACAGTAATAGATGGTTGTAGATTTCAGTACAGAAAACAATTTTTCTATTCTAAATTATTAAAAATCCGTTTTCCCTTTCAGTAAAGATGGCGAAATATGGTTCATATTTTTCAAAGGAAAAAATATAACGATTTAAAAACAAAAGTAAACAGTGTGAAAAAAAAATGGGATGTTCTAAATTAGAATATGAAGTTTAAATAATTTTTGTGTCTTTCAATCCGGTTTCTTAAATTGTGTAATTAATCCATACTATTTTAGCTCTAATAGTTCATATTGTGTTTCATTAATAAATCAATTTTAAATATTAAGATCTCGAAGTTAGAATTGAGTTTTTACCAATCAGCGGTATTGCCAAGCGATTGTCCTTACGTCTCAAAATTTTCATTGGAAATTGGAAAAAGAAACATCAATTGTATCAACTGAATTCTCTTCGCTTGTTATAAAAATCCGTGTCATTGATATGTAAGTATATAAAGTTCATAAATAATTACGTGGATTGTATAGATTTAAATAACATACTGTCCAAGTCAATTATATTAATATTTAATTAATTGAAAGCGGACTTCCCTCTTCCATCAACTGTTATATTTTAATATGAAACATGTTTTTTACGAAGACTATAACTTGATGAAGTGAATAGTTTGACACTTGAATTATTAAAAAAAACATCTTTATTTTAAAATAAAATTTATTCCAAAAAAATTAATTAACTGTTATTTTAATAGATAAAAATTCTGTTGATAGATTTTTTTTAAAAAAATAGAAATCTTTAATAGTCACTGCGGGAAAAAGGTTGAAATTTCACGAATTTAGATTGTATTTTTCGTTTTCCGAATTTTTACTTTTAAAATTAATTTTCGTCTTTCTTGGCTCGCGTAGGAGGAGGACGTGCCAAACACTTCCGCGATGGACTTTTAACTGGTTTCCAGAAAGCTATTAATCGATTTATATTAAAAATGGATCATAAGTTTTTTCTTTTTTTAAATTTTTTTTTTTTTATTTATTTATTTATCGTTTCTCTTCCATTCTAAAGTCTTCGGATAACATTAAATTTTCAGGAAAATCTGTTACGATCCATGCGAATCCATTCTGTCAGAAATCCGGAAACATTTTTCTCGGTGCGATATACCGAAAACATGAATAAGTTTCTACCCAATAACTAAAAAAAAGAAAAAAAATAAGCAGGATGTATATCCATTATTTTAAAATAATTTTTTTTTTAATAAAGGTAGGAAATTTCTAACAGTATAAAAACTGATACGTGAATTAGCTGTTATGTTTGAACTGTTTTTGTGTTTCTTCTTAACACGTGTTTCTTTTCAGACCGATTTTTCTTTCGCCCTAGGTTTTTTTATAATCTGCATCTAAATTAGCCAGATTAATTTATTCTGACTCCACCTCTAAAAGGGGGTTGCAGAAACAGTTATGAACCTGATCTATTTTTAGCCTAATCCCTCTGTAGGGTGCTTTACTCGCTGAAACTTCAGCCTAAATCGTTCATCAGGGTCTAAAACCAAAACGCTGGGGGAGGGAGGAAAAAAAAAGGTAGGGCTTCTTTCAACTGCTCCTCCTTAGGATTTTTTTTCCTTAACACTGCTTTCCCCTCCATCCCTTTCCCACCGTCATTTTCTTTAAATTATTTCCGTGCCTTTGCCTTGCTTAGCTGCGTATATCCTGTGTCAGGTAAACAATAGGATGTCTTATTTTTTTTCTCCCTCTCTTTCTCTCTCTCTTGAGCAGATTTTTTTCTCTGTCTTCTTCTCCGTGCCGTTTAAATATAGCGAAAACGTGAGACGGACGTGAATTAAAAGACGAGTTTAGCTGAGTGCGAGAGAGAGAAATCTGTTAGTTACTCAGGGAGATGAAAAGTTTCTCTCTATTTTTACTTGCATGAATCGGTTAAAGAGTTTATATAAACCATGATGATTATCGATTAAGGTTACTGATGAACTAAAATACTTCAGGGTTTTTTTTTCCCCCTGTGATAAATAGAACGTTGGAAAATTGGAATTTTTGAACTGCAAACAAATGTGCTGCGCTACAGAGAAAAATATTTTTGTTTGTGTTTTTCTTGAAATGTGACTTTTTTTTTTAGGAATATGATACACTTTCCTCAAAATTTGTTTTATCCATAGAGTTGATTGTTTGCACTTTATGAAATAAGATTATTTCCTGTAGTGAACATAATTCTTTTTCTAATAAACTCTTATAAATATTAAGTTATGCAGATTATTTATATAAAAAAATAAGGGAAATACGAATGAAAAGTAGGAAAAATTTATATATTATGTTCAATATTTGACATAATTATTCAGTGTATAAAATGTTATGTTTATGTACTTAAAAGTATGTACATAACTTACAAATGTATAATCAATAGCTCGTACATAATTACTTATATTTATGAATGTATTTTCTTAGTACAGACAGATACATAAACATTCAAATATCTCCATGTTAAAGTATGACTTTCATTGCTTTTAATTTTTTAAAAAAAATGAGGATTATTTAAATTTAGCATTTTTAGCTCATCTTTAACTCCTCGAAGATACCTCAGTTATCTTAAGTAATTATTTTCCTGTTAAAATATTCTCCAATACCATATTTTTTATTAAAATTATTTTTTTAAAAAAAAACTAATTTTGTGTTTTTAAAGTGATTTCTCTTTTGAGATAGATATTTTTAAACCTTTATCTCTGTGTTTTACGATTCAAATCATCATCAAATGGCTGAAAATATAGTGGAACATTCTTAAATAAACAAATTCTGGGTTCCAATTCTATTGCAAGAGTTTTTTCTCTTTCACATTAAAATGGATGATTTTTGTAATAATTTTGTCGTCATAACATTGGAGTGTTCTGGTCTTCTTTTCTTGTTACTAAAATAGAGAAAATCTAAGAATATTTGATTCCGTCAGAAAAATTTTCTACCAGTGCTGTATAATATACTCATAAATGCACAAATAAGTATTTATACATTATGTCTGAAAAATTCGTACTATTCCATCGAATTTCGTGGAATTGAGTGACTTCAAGCATAACAAAATACTTACGAAAAGTATTTAAAAAAGTAATGACATTTGAAAACTGTCCAAATGTATTACAAACAGCGCATTATTGTTGCCACACAAACAGTGACAAAAGAAATTAGGTTTGTCCATCCGCAAACTGGGCGAACCAAAAAGAACAATCCCTTTATTTACATTTTTTCTCTTTCACATTAATATTTCTAATTTATGTAACCGAAGAAGAAAGAGAAGAGAAGTGTCAGAAAATATGATTACGATAGTTTCCGGATTATTTAATTTTAACTGAATCTTACTCAGCACAGTATTTTTTATTTATTTTATTCTTGAATGAAAGTCCGCTGTAAATATAAACAGGCGAGGTGAGGCGCGGCTCAAGAAAGTGCTTTGACGCTATCTGTGCTGTCAAGTAGGTCATCTAACATGTCACAAATTCTAAGTTGTTGAGTCCGGTCAAATGGAAGGAAATAGGTTGGCGTCCTTTACATCGGCACCCCAAACTGTCGAACGGGATTTGCTTGTGAAATCAATTTTGCATCAAGCGATTGATCTGTACGCTGTTTTTTTTCTTTCTTTCTCATGCATAATTATTTCCCTACATTAGTTTCGCAGTTGTTGCAGGAAGAAAGTCGAGCCGAGCTATGATGTGTGCGTGTGTTTCGAAACAAATTTCGGTCACACTGGATTGTTAACTAAAATTAAACTATTAATGTCTCGTTTATTGTTATATTTTTCGGTTCAGTTCTTTCCTATTAGACTTCCTTACTGCTATCTTGTAATAGTTTCCAGTTTTTTATGTGTCTCTGAGAGATCAGTCAGGGAAGATATATCGTTATAGTTTATAGAGTTCTTAAACTTAAAAAAAAAAAAAAAAGCTTATGTAATTGAATAGCTGATGCAGAATATTAATCATGTTGAATATCCTATCCCCCCCGTCAGTATGTATTTTATTAACCAGGTTCACCAACAACCGAATATCATCAATAACCCGGAAACAATATTAAAAGAAATTAAGATACCGATATTCATTATGAGAAATGTAACTAAAATTTTATTTATAAATAGAAATAATTAACTAGATCTTACAATTTATAAAGTTACTCAGCGAAAGTATGGATAGAAAGCATTTTGAATTATTTAATCTTTAAAAGAGCTGGTAAATTGCTTATACATTTCCTATATGCGAAAGAAAAAAATATTCTTAATTGTTCATATTCTTAAAGTATTATTCGATTATCTTATATGGATTGTCATCAATATTCTTAATATAAATTCTGATTAACAGTTGAAGAAGTTTTAAACCACAAAAATAATAAATAAGACTCACAGACCACAGGTAAACGACTTTGAAACCTATCCACAATAAAAATAAACCAAGAGGTTATTATTTTTTCCTCCGAAATTTTTTTTTTTAAAAAAAACTAAACAGCATCGTATTTAACATACATGGTTTTGTACTCCTACATTCAACGAAACCGTCTGGCCTTATTTTAATCATTGCAGGAAAAACCAACCTCATATTTTTAGCACAAACCTCGGAAACCTACAATTTACTATTCAATGGCTGCCACGGTAGTCGAATGGTCATGGCGGTGAGCTCATGACCGTCATTGTTTTAGTCGAGTCGTGGGCTCTAGTCCTGTAAAGACCCGACGTGTTTCAAGATCGATGTGCGTTAAATCTGTCGAGGTTCAATGTCCTCACTTTGGGTTGAAGCAGAAGTTTGGAAAAAGGGTGCCAGTTCAAGCGTCGGCCTCGTCCCTTGACAAGTTTTACAAAATTATAAGGTTCGTCGCCAATATGGCCTTTGTTATAGTTTTTAAGTGCGACTCTAGTAAACAATCAATCAATACTATGCTATAACAACAACCAACGTTTTGCCGATCAACAAATATAGCCCCGACCCAGGAAACTGAAGAAAAACAGTTATCCTCGTTGGTGCACTCGCCTCACCTTAGCAAAAGGGGATTGCCCTGACGTAGAGTAAAACCTAACCATTTCCTTGAATGAAATACCTCAGAAACTACAACCGGGGACCCGTCTTTATTGTGAGAATCTTTTTTTAGCATCTTTCTTTTCTTGATAAATATTTCTCTTCCCTCTTACTGGTTTCCCAAGGGGGCCCCAGCGCACCTTTCCGCACGAATATTTTTAACCGTTTTCTTTCTGACTGTAGCATACATACATTTATCTGTATGCATATAGATACGTAGCATTGCGCACATAGCGGTTTCTTCTGCCTCTGTTCTTCGCTCGTAACTTGTGCGGAAAATATAATAAACGTTGAGGCTGAGGCCGCCTTCTTCCGCTTGCTATTTTGAAGGAAGGGGTTCGTCACCCGGAGGACTTGTTGTGGCGCGTGCAGGGTGACAACAGCTGTGGAAAAGGGCTCGTGCTGAATATAATATATTGACGTTGATGGCGTACGATTGTAATTTGGTTATATCAACTCGAATTTGAATGAACGGGCGTATTTAATATTGTTGTTTTCCCATCCAAAAGCCCCCAAGAAAAATTATAAAAGCTGCGTCTATATATATTATTTTATATTCTTAAATTCATAATTTTGCTTGGAAAAGTTTACTGATTTGAAACATAAAACAGTAATTTATTTAAATAGACTGTTTCTTTTCTTAAAATTTACAAAAGTGGAATTCCCCTTTCTCCTTCTTTATTTATATTTAGTCAATTACCGAGAAATATTCTGTTTTTCAATTTTCTTTAGTTCACATTTCGTCACAGAGGATTGCCGTTGCAACTCGTAAAGAAATCTTTGTTTCATACATAAGTATTTATTTCCAATAGTCTTTTTCGAAATGCATTGTAATATGAATTTTAAAAAACGAATATCTTGTGTAATATCGGTATGCTAAAGAACTATCGAGCACAATCAAAATAAGAATTTTTCTTACGATTCGAACTGAAGTCACGGAATTTTAAAAGTTCCCAATTTAATGAAAATTCTTCCATTACGTTACTATTAAAGTCGGCATCTTATGCAGCCATTAAATTAAAAGTGTATTAGACACTTTTAGAAACATTTATTACTTAAAAAAAAACATTTTTGTGTTTTAATTGCTTGAATGAGTTAGAATACTAACGTAACGAAAAGTTGTTATATACACTGATTTGATAACATCATTTTTTAAAGATTAATGGTCTCGTTAAAAATTAATGTCATATTTATTGTGTGTGCCCCTGCGTTTAAGAGAAAAATGGTCCCCTCCCCTTCTTCTCAAAATATTAATACACAATCCCACCCGTCAAACGGGTTCCGTTCTAACGTGCTTGTCGGACGAGCTGAAATCAAAATATTACCCAGCTTTTTGAATTTTACGACCGGGTGTCGACTCAGTTGTCAGTTCTCGTGCATTCGTGCGTCATTTTGAGCGAGACGACAATCGACAGAAATGACGTTTCATAAATGTACGAGGCTTATTTATGGGCTTAGAATTTCTAGCAACACCCAGCTATAAACTTTGCCTGAGAAGACATTAGATGAGAGCTATGTTGGAATAACTAGGAAACCCTAAAAAAATTTGTACATTGTGGATTTAAAATACTAGGCTTCCTCATAATGATTTCTAAAAAAATATTAATGTTTTCTTTGATTTACTTAGAAAATTCTCATGATTTTTTTTATTGCGAATTCTCTCTCTTCTTACTATTTTAATTTAATATTTTTTTTATATATATATACTCTCTCTCTCTCAAAATATATAAATTATATTGTTGGATACAAAGAAGACGTCAGAAAGTTTAAACAGTTTTTTGTTGTTATTGTTCTAGATTTTTTTTTTAAACTTAGCACTTGCATAAAAAAAGGCAGTTTTAAGTATAGTTCTATGTAGATTTATGTTTAAACGCTTCGGTTATTCGGTATTTTGTGAGCATTTAGGTAAAAATTATGTTAAATATATTGGGTCTAAATGTGACTTATTTTATCATTATTTATTCGCATTATAATTACTAGGACTTAAAAGATATCGAACAAGACTTGAATGGGGGTGGGATGAATTTCAAATGCTTGAACTGAACTGTATGTATTTTTCTCTTATGAAAAAATCCAATTATTTTGTGATTAATGGCTGTTGCATAAATAAACAAAAAGCAATTCATATAGAGAGTGTGCAAACCAAGTCAATTCAAGTAAAATATGTTCAAGAGCTATATATTAACTGAGTCAACGATTGAGAACTAAAAATATTGACTATGGAAAGGCTAAAATGGAAATATCTACCTGTTGGTTTATAATTTTCTTGAAAATTCTTGCTCTCGATTTGTATCTTAAATTGCTTCTTGAAAATGCTTTGGAGGACAGTTAATAATTTATTTATCTTTTAATGCATAGTCATTGATTCTCGACTTCAGTTTTCTATGCATATTATTACATTTTGATACCATGTCGTGATATAAAAAAGAAATATAATTCGTGAAAAATAAGTAACTGTCCTTTCATTGTAAAATGATTCTGTGTTGTGATCATTAACAAGTGCTATTAAAAAAGCGTAAAAAATGGTTGTAGGTATTTCTGGAATTCTTGATCCTTATTAACTACTGGTTGTGGAATACTTGGCTCAAAGTAACTTGTCTTTCACACATTCTACAGAAAAGAATAGTCGCTATAGTTCGCAACTTCAAATGATGTATGCTTTTCCAGAAATTCAATTTGTCTTGCAGTGACACCCGCTATCTGAAAGCAGTGATACCTAAAAAGATTCCTTAAGAGCGAATTGAAACTCATCAAGTATTCTATAGAACAGTAAAAAAAAAATAAACAGAGAGAAAAACTGAAAAGCTTATTCCGCAATCTTTTTGTCCGCCTGGCAATCATTGAGACAAACGAAGTGAATTAAGAGGGGGAAAAAAGGCGGAATTCTTGCGCTTTGTTTAGTTGGAAGACCAGTTAGCGAAACTGAAAATAGATGAGGTGGAGGGGATAACTCGCCAACCTTGGCTCCACTTGGCGAGCTTCACACTTGATGAGTATTTGATGATGTCGCTGATATTACACATTCTGTGCAAAGCAATTAACTTTGTCCCCCCTCTTTACCTTATTAATTCTCTGTATAGAATCAGAGTGACATCTTTTCCTTATCACATTTTTTTGGATGCGGAATGTTATAGAGTATGATGAATTGACTAATTATACAATTTGCTAAACTTTTAAATCGAATATCTTCCACCTTTAGCTGCATTGCTTCGCAAAACAGGTACAATTTGAAATAAAATGTATCACATACTATATTTCACTTTTTTTCCTACCCGGAAGAAATAGTCATTGATCATTTTTAATATCTCACAAAGAATTTTATTTTCTGCAATATGAAGATTTTGTCCTTATATTAAAAACGGGATTTCACACTGCACGTTACATGAAATGTGATTACTTTTTGAAATTTAATTCATTCCATTTATTCTTTGATCTTATCTTGTTTATATACACTTAAAATGTGAATAGTTTGCGTATGCATTTAGTTATTTAAATAGATATTAAAATTTCGTCATATTTTCCGCGTGAAATTTAATAATAATACCATTTTTTTGTATGTTTAAAACGTTAAGTTATTAAAAATAATAGTTGGTTTAAATTATGCAAACGCAGAGGAATAAATTAAATAAAATTCCATTGGCTTAAAAAACACCCGCATATAGATGGGTTTTTTTTCAGTCCCTTTGTGGTAGATAATGTTCCCATATCTTACTGCAATATAAATTAATTTAAATGGTAGACGACTAACAATTGTGATACTGATGTAAGTGAACCATTTCATTTGTATAATTATTTTTATGCAAATGGAATATCATGCCTTCTCTTTTGGGTACTGTAATTTAATTTTTTTTTAAAAAAATCTTCTCTCAAAATCTGTCTTAAAGTAGAATTTTAATAATTAAAGGATTTTTCGATTTCGAAATGTGAACAATACTCTTTACCTGTACCCTGAGAACTATTTTGTGATTCTAGTATCTATATTCCGTAAGTTAAGATCAATGCTACTTCACTACCAATTTAAATTATTGTTGAAAACCAAAAACATTTTCTTGATGAACTAAATGTTCCTTAAGATTTTACCTATTAGGTACATTGTAATTGAGTTTCTCTAGTTATACTTTGAATGCTTTTATGTCTTAATTAATTTTAGGCTTAAAAAACACAGTATGCATCAGTTTGCTTTAAAAAAGGTGTATATTTAAGTCTTATAAAATGTCAATTTTGATCAACGTAAACGAAACTAGTTTCAAATAACTGTAAATTAGGACATAAAATCTTCGGAAACAAAACCATCTGCTCAAAGGCTGTAAAAAAAATGTGGAAATTATATCATAATTAATGATAGAAACTCATAAATAAATGAAAAGTCTGGGTTTTAGGTACAGAGGAAAAGCAGAGCTAGATGTCTTTCGAAATACTTTGGGATTGAACACCGTGTTAATGCTCTGATGCTACTGTTATAAATAATAAAATTAACGTACCCCCAAACACTCAACAATATGGTTGCACAAATCCGCTTTGCTAAAGGTTGCCCTTAAAGTTCTATGGGGCGGTATGGACAACACCTATTGATTGCTTGTAAAAATTGAAGCCGATGGTCGAGAAAGATCTTTTGTTACCTTCTTACTGCTGTTTTCTGACAACCATGTTTTTACAATAGCGGGACATTTTGTTTTCCCTTGAAGAAGCGTCGCGTCGGCAATAAGCCCTTAGCCTGTCATCAAAGAGCCTAATTGTTCAACAATTTTCTTGCTGCAAAACACAACAGGCCTCAAAGCACAATGCTAACAAACGGGAGACCATACCACTTAACTTTTTTTGTCTTTCTTTTTCTTTTTTGTCCAGACCATGGTTTTCGAGAATTTTTCCCACTGTTCTTGACCTCCAAGGAACAACAGGTGGTTTTATTCTTGGCAGTAATAAACCTATTGTTGCGATCCTCTCATTGTATTTTGGCGTCTTTTGAAGAGGAATGCGTATTGTGGTGTTCTAGCTAGGGTGAGAAACAAAGTTAACCAGCGAGATTCTCGTAATTAATGTGTTTATTAGTGTTTTTTTAATTTGTGAGTTCGGGGGGTTGCCTTTATATTGCAGAAGTGCATTTTTTTTTAATATCGATTTTAATTTTTACGATTCTGACTTCCTTGGTAGAATTTTTGTTTAAAGTTTGACTGGCCAATCATTTCTATATTTAGTTCTAAATTTAAATTATTTTTTTCGCTATGAAATAATTATTAAATTGTTTCCTGTTCTCAATAAAAATGCCTTGTAAAAAGTTCGTTTCAGGGGTGGGGGGGGGGAATTTAATCATTATTTTTCTCTTTTCCTCCTTAACTTTGTTTTTAATATGCTTTGCAGAAGAAGTAGTAAAGATAAAGCGGTTTTTTTAAAAAATATTTATTTAACAATGCACTGTTGTTCTTGATACTTTTATTTCGGGAATAATGTATTATGTAAATAAAACATGCTTCTAAATTCTTATAAATGCAGCATGCGAATCACAGGGCTTATAGATTTCAGTACACAAGGACTGCAGAGTAAAATTGTGCTCGACGACTTCACATATAAGATATACTCTGAAGATTTCATTCATTTATTTATTTTTAAGATAGTAAAGAAGAATTGTAGAGAGAGTATACTAGAAAATTAGTCCAAATTTACAATCCATTTAGTAAAGATTTATCACAATCGATCGTTCCAGCATTCGTGAAAATGCAAAAGTTTTTGAATAATGATAACTATGCTTGGAGACCTTTCAATGTGTATCTTATATTTACTGAAGTTTAAAATATAAATATACTTCAGCAGAATTTCTTATTTATGCGAAAGAGCAAAACAATTTAAAATTTAAGAATCATGAACCAGTAAAATGTGATCAGAATCGGAAAAAATAATATTCATAAAGTTTTCAAAATGTGTGAGCAAACTTCAGGCAGCAAATAGCCTTACATCCCATTTCGGATGTTCAATTTTTAATTTATGTACGGTTCCCAATGTTCTGCCATTTTATCGCAATCTCTTCTTTGCCGGATAGCTCTAAGAGTAACAATTAGTTTTTCTATATTTAATTGTGACCAACGAATGATAAACGCATTGTATTTCGATGCTGCCCCATTCTTTTAGAAAGTTGAAAGTGGCTATTGTTTCTCAGAGCGCGAGCTATAGTCTTTTGGTCTTCTGGAAAAATTACCAGTACACGCGTGAATGACCCGTCGTTTATTTGTGTTCATTGGTTGCGAAGTATTGACATTTTGTATTGGTTTCTCCAAGTGACAGAAGTGTTTCGTATTTATAAGACTTCTGATCTTACTTGCCTTCAGAATTGAATTTATAGGAAAAATGTTTGTTGGAAATTTTCAATCAAATACTTCTTCGAAATTCCTACACACATTGTTATGATGAGATTAGTATATTAAGAGGATAGAGAAAAATTTGGAAAGTAACTTCGATTATCTCTAAATGTATCAGCATGTAAGAAGAGTTGTTTGTGATAGTTGATGATATAAAGTGCAAAACGTGTGCTTTATTATAGTGCTTAGATATAATAAATTTTTAAAAAGGTATCTTAACCTTTTTTTGCCTAATAGATTTATGTATTTTGGAGAGGTCCCGGATTTAAATCCCGGCCGAGCCCCCATTGTGGAGGTTGGCGTCGATATGTTGAACCAAACCACGCTCATTTTAGGAAGAAAAGCAGTTTATTAAAGTATGAAAAATTAAAGAAAAAGACAGACACGCATTTCTGCGTGCTTTCGCATCGAGATCTCACCATCTTATCTACGTTAAAGGTGGCGCTGCTGTAGCGCAGCGGGACAATTTCCACATATTTCCCACTTTTATATGAAGGGCAGTTTACGTACATGAATCAGATGTTCATTAGTAATTTTAAAAAGTATTTACACACAAGTGAGTAACGATACCTTTTTTTACGTGCAGGAAAACCTGTAATCTGATGTTTTTCCCCCCTCCTTCTATAAATAATGCTATAGTAAAAAAAACCATTGAATTCATGTCACTTACATGTAATTGTGATATGTACTTACTGTGTGGAAGAATTTTTTTTACTACGAAAGGGCTAGAGAATGCGTGTTTCCAAAATTTTATGATTGCAATACATTTTTATTACAATGTGGAATTTTTACAGACATTCCCATATTTTTGATGCCAATGTATTTATGTCGATGCACTTTTGTTTTTCAGGAGGATGTCATCTAAACGGAAAAGTCCTCCGACAAAATTCACGCCCGATGATCTCAGCAATGGACTTCACCATCATCGCACTTCCTCGGACCTACTCGATACTCACCATTCACATCCATTCAATACTCCTCCGATACCAGAGGTTGAAGAGAATCCATTGAATCTGCAGCAAGGCTCATTCGATAACGATACTCGATTGATTAACGAGGCACAGTACACGTTCGACGACGAGGAAGAAGAACATTTTTTGGACAACATGACCTCCTCTCCAGGAGCATCTGATAGTTGCTCTCCTTACCCGTCCAGATTAGCGGATCAGGATTCAGACAGTGTGACCAGCGATCCGGAAGGCAGATCCGAGGGTGGTGCATTGTCAAACTGCGGTGCATCTTGTGCGTTTGCACACACCAGCAGAAAACAAAGACTCTTGCAAAGCGTGTCGGACTCTGGGAAAGGACTCAACCCGACTGAGTCGGATTCAGATTCTGATCCTGGCTGTTATAGTGGCAGCGAATGTGGACTGTCAAGTAACGCTGACCAGAGACTCGCATCTCCTGGACAGTCCAGGATGATGGAGCCTGTGCCCTCCCCAGGCAGTAGCCACCATAGTGATGTTGGCAGTGGGAGGCCGGTCAACAGGCGATCCATGGACGATGTGGTCAAAAAGCTGACTTCCAAAATGCACAATAGCGCTTCTCTGAGTGAAACTGCCCAAGGACTGTTTCCATTTGATCCGAACAGTTTCCATATTGACTCTTCCAATCGGAAGCAAACAAATGGGTGAGTAGTAGTATTTATACCTCTCTTGAAAGTGTTATTTTATGCAAAACTCATCCTTGTTAGGTTTTGTGAAGTCCACATATCTTGTCTGGTTCTTTGATCCAAGAACAAACACTCCTTTTTTTCTTCATCTCTATAAAAATGTTTTTATAAAAGCTTATATGAAACATTTCTACCCTAAGTTTTATAAGCGAAAGAAGAAAAACATATTACTCTTTCGTAACTCTTATACTTACTCTTCAATTTTTTCGCCTTGCCATTAATGAATATGGTTAATTATATTATTAGACATTTTTCGTATTTGATGAACCAAATAAACCAAAAATGTAAACTATTAAACTCTCTTTTTAACTTTATTGGATTTTTAAAACTTAATCAGCTTCTGATTTATTAGCTACTATTTTCATATAAATGTTGTAGAATTACCAATAAAGCTATATATGTGTTTGTTTCGTTTAGGCATCATTCTTTTACATAAATTCCGATTATTGCTCATGAAGAAACAAAATAGCTCCCAATTATTGCCTCTTATTTTCCCTGTACTTAGTGACCCTTAATTACGCTAGGAATTCAAAGCTCTAGCTAATGCAGTCTGGATTTACCCTAATCTGACTTGACTCGGACCTCCCTAATCCCGGATTAGTGTGACCAACCTCTTTGCATTAGGCTGGGGGGGGGGGGGGATGAAGAAAGCGTGGTCGAATATCTCTGTTAAGCTGATTGGGTCAACTTCTATCTTAAATCGTCGTAATCTTCTTCCCTTGATGAATCTTAGTGTCTTGTATAGGCTACTGGTTCTATTGTAATTGCAAAAGGTACATAAAAGATACATGTTATTGCTTTTTTGGACAAAATTTTCATATGATCTAAAGATTTGTGAAATATGTCGGTAAAGTTCTGTCCAATATTCTTGAATATTTTAGTCTGAAAAGTAGATTAAAATAGATTTTTTTTAAAAAAAATACTTCTGAATGTTGCATGCTTCTTTTAACCGTTGTTCCTTTTTGGAAGAATGTTGGAGAATAAGAAATCCTTGCCTCTAGAAACTCGCGAATTTGTAGCTCGAAATTAAAATAATTAAAATGTGAATAAAATTTAGAACTACAGCTTGTAAAGACTGTTCTTTGTTCTGCCCTTGCACCCGTATCTCTATCTGACATATTAAATAATAACTACTGAATTCCAATTGACATACGAGGAAACTAAAATACTTTATTAATAATTACAGGGTAATGTTTATAGATAAAGTCGCTCTGTCTCTCGAACAATCCTAAAATATAATGTAAATATGTAATCTTACTGGACCAATTCACTCCTTCTGATTTCAACAACTTCACACAAACAGTCGATTTTTATTTTAATATTTTAACTGGAATTTATATCAATGCACAAAACTAATTAAGGGTGCTTCAATCTAAATTATAAATATCTTTCAACAAGTCATTATCCTCTATCTCCCTTCATATCCTTCAATTCTATTTCATTTATATATCATTAACTCCAATTCATTTCACTTCTATCATCACCTAATTTACTTAATCACGTTACATTTTGGTTAGGAAGGTATTATAATTTTATACAATTCAAATTATTATTAAGTCCCCGAGATTAGTGAAGGGGAAATCTCGGAATAGCCCAACTTCACAAGCTTAAGATTAAAACGTGAATTTCTTAATCGTTTAAACAGATTCAAAATACTAAATTTTAATCAACTGTTCTAAAACCTCTAGGACCAATATGTATAATCAGTGGATCAGTAATTATATGTGAATTTCCCGACATATAAAGTTTTTAAACATTTGGAAGTGAGAATGTTTTTTAAACATTTGGAATATGTTTTCGTTGAAAGTTATAAATAATATATATATATAAAGAAAAGGCTTGTTAGTCAAATTTTGATTACGTATGAAAATTAGTTGAAAATGGCGCCGTGTAAGAAGTTGCTATTTATTGTTTAATTTTTTTCTCCTTCATTGCTTTTTATCGCGTGTGTTTCCATCTCCTTTTACGGGACTGTTCAGTAGCTCCGAGTTGATAGAAAGTATGGTTAAACAACAGCTGCTGGCTTCCTTTTACCGAGGTTGACATGTTGACTTCTGCGTGTCGCTCAAACAAAGAGGGAGAAAGGGCCTTCCGAGTTCCCATATAACAGAACAATAAATTCAGATCTTATCTGCATTCAGAGTCCTTAGAACAACAGCAATTCACTTCACTTGTTTTATGATTTCACAAAAGAAAAATATTGGACGTTTTTGAAGAACTACGAAATTCTCCAAAATAGTTCTTACAGTAGTTGTATGGCTATCTTCGCTTAAAACCGAAATCTAACTCGGAATTTATTTTGCGGTAAAAAATACTCAATGTTAAAATAAATTAACGAGATTACATTTATATTCGTGTATCTTGAAATGTTTTTTTATATTTAAATTTTAAAAGTATTAAATTTACGTGATATTTCTTTTTCCCCTCTTGAAGCAAAAAGTGAAGAATTTTAGTTTGGAGATGATCTATTTCAATTACGAAAATCTAATCCTGTTCTTGCTGGATGATCCTTTACGACACATTTATTCTTGTTTGAGCCATTTCACTTGACCGTAGCTCAAAATAAAGATATCCATCGCCATTAGCCATCGCTTTGTTTTCTAAACACGACTTTAATAATCAATTCATTCTGACCATAGGCATGAAAAAAATGTATTAATCATTCACTTAAGATTAGTTACTGATTATCTAAAAACAAATGTAACTGATCGAGACTTACTAAATTTCGAAGAACAGAATAAGGTAATGCTCTTCATAAGTATTTTTAAGAATGAATCATAGTTTTCTAATAGTACACGAGAAAGATGTGTTGAACCATTACATAGCCATGCTATTTGCCCATAGCGTAAGTTAAATGTATATCAATTTCACTGCAATAGTATAATTAATATTGTATTTGAGTAACATGTTTCGAATTTAAGGGTTAATATTTTAATATGGTTAGCTACCTATGTTCGATTAATCTGTGATTATGTCGAAAAAAATATTACTCCTGAAATTTATAGTTTAGTTAATGACTTTTTTGACCACATACTAAAGTATTCGGTCAAATAAGTCCATAATTTTTATATTAAATTTTAAACTAATATTTGCAAACTTCAATGCGTATTTCAAAAAATAAATAAATAAATAAAGCAGTGCATGACCTACATCGGAAAGGAATTTGTTTTCCAATCATGTAAATAACCATATATTATATTTAAAAGCGATGCAATTTTCAGAAGTTGATAAATTGTATTATTGTTTGCTATAACATATTTCACATTTGTTCATAGTTGGTGGCTTTTTTTATTTAATGATGGTATTAGAATGGAATGTATTACATAAATGACAATCAAGGGTCCTTTACAACCACTAAACAGCAAGTGAAATATCTCGAATTTGCAAAACAGATTGTCATCATGAGACATCATCAGATTGAAATTAGAAACCCATAATAATGTGTTCTGTTATTTCTCGCCTTCGGAAATTTCTCAGTGTAAAAAAAAGAAACAGGCGTGGTTTTTTTTTTTGTAAACCCAAACCATGCCGAAATGAAAGTGAAGATGATATCCAATTCATGTCCTCTGCAGTCCACCACATCAGACATCATTAACAGTTCCATCTGACGAAGTTTAAATTACGTGAGTTACGTAAAAAAAAAATTAGAGGATAAAAAAAAAATAGTGTAACAGTATCTTTAACTGCAGATCTTTAAATATAGAACTAAGACACTTATGCCTTTTGTCCGGATGGTGACTATCGCAGTGAGAATCTTCATAAATAAATAAATTGCTGGAACGCTTGGAGATCAATGACCATAATATAAATAACATGCACTGTTATTAGAGAATGGTATAGAAATATCAGCAACATTTGAGTCTCTTTAATTGCCCACTGTGAGTTTCCAATCTCTCCAATATCGTGAGCTTCGACAAAACTGGCTGGCAATTAATGAGAAATTATGATAAAATTGCTGGCAAAATAATGATAGGGATTTCTTGTGGTTGATAATTTGTTCGATGCCTTATAAAGTACAGTGGTTTGAAAAATTTATCCCTGTGATTACGATCGAAAGCGATAATTAATTGTCTCGAATCAGCATTGAAAAGTAAAGATGAATTCGCATTCATTGGAAGTCATCTCCTTACCCCAAATAATCTCATATCATGTAAATGAAGATCTTAACTTTTTTTAGATTGTTTTATTGAATAATAGCTTTTTAAGAGTTTCAAGTTGTTTACTGTATTTGTTTAACGAGGCATAATTCTACTGAGAAAATTTCTTTATATTTAAGTGTGTTTCCTCTCCTCCCCCAAGGGCTCGTATTATTCTATTTCTATTCTATGTTTTATGTGTTGGTAGAACAAATCTTTCAATATTTTTTTACCATTTTGAAATTAATGTTATCACTCTTACATACATTCCTGCTTTTTGAATTATTGCTTTGCACACTACTCTCTATGTTATCCGACACTTATCTTCTTCGACCCTACCAGTAATCTGGCGCTTTTTCGCACGCAAACAAGCCTTACATACGTTATTTTATGCCATCCACTTCAATGGAATAAGTAGGGTATGAATACAAACCAGTACTTTTTTTTTAGTTTCAATTATATCTCGTGATTGATACTCTATTTGCTTGTACAGTATTAAATTTTATGCTGTAATTCTTAGCCTTTGATGTTTAAATGCTTTCTTATTAAGGATTTTTCAGTAATCTGACATTTTCGGTAATAAGCGGCGTTCTGGTCCAGTATCTGCCGGATTACTGAGAGAGTACTGTATTTAGAAGCGAAACTCTCATAGTATTAAGCAAAACTGAATGGAAATTGCTAAATGTAGAATTATTGAATTATACTTATATATATATATATATATATAATTCAAAGGTTGAGGTAAGATATATCAAATAATAACAAAATTTTAATCCATCAATATGACTAGAATAACTATGATATATATATATATATAATGGCTTGGATAAACAAATATTTAATTTCTGTTTAAGAAAGGGCATTTAGTATTAACTCAAAGGAAACAAAATTCTTTGTTAGGAGAGTGAGTGCAATCATTTAAAAAAATGAACTATATTTATATTTCTTTGTTTTCTTGAGATGCGATAAGAGATATCTGCAATTTTAATATTTGGTCTAGCCTATTTGTGCAGTTGAAGCGAATGTAAGTTTATTGATTTGAGTGAAAATTGGCTTGTGAGAAGAAAATGCGTTTGAAAAATATTAATTAAATTATTAACATACAATTAATTACTGTCTGAAACACGTTTAGAGTTCTAAATTTGGGGGGAAGGCAATCATTCAGTTATCACGTGAAAATAGTTTCTCATCTTTTTTGTCTTCGCGTGTGTTCGTATTTTTGCATTTTGCCTAAAAATTAGCGGAGTTCGTCAAATGCACCCTCTTTTTAAAAGAGTTAAAGCATTTTACGCAGTATCTGTCTTCAATGAATGTGAACTACATTTAAAAACCTTAGATAAAAACTTTTTATATCTCAATAAAAATGTAATCTCTCCCATGTAGGTACATTTATTACTCACTAATTATATTCAATGGAGCGTGCTATTATAAACAATGATTTGCTGTAAATGTATTTTAAAATAATTTTTCTTTCTCCCTGCAATCCTTTCTCGTAAAGGCTTATCGGTAAATATATATATTGACTATCCATGATTCACTGGGAGAAATAAGTGTTCTTACTCGGTCACCAGTACAATTCCATGTTCGCTCATTTAATTTCTTGTTTTCTAGAAACCGAATATGTTTTGAATGGATTAGGCGGCGATCACGTCGCCAAGATTGGTAACCCGGAAGCGCAGACTCATTGTTGTACTGCGCGGCATGTGACCGCCCATTGTCATCAGCTCATCTTCAACTTCCACTCTAAGCTCCTGTCACAGGTGCTCTTGAATGCTGCGCAGCCTCAGTGCATCCTTCTAAGAGAGATATTTTTTATGTCTTTTTCTCCCTCGTGTCTATATGGCAGATAGACGAATAAATCATTTGTCTACAGCGAGAAAGAACGAAAAATAATACCAGTGGGTCGATTTTGCATAGCTTTGTGGGATAAAAACGAAAAAGAGATGGGCCGGGACACTAAGCCTTCTAAATTTAAAATTTAATCTATAAAAATATTATTGTTAACTTATTTCTGTTAAATTTGACCTCTGCACGGTAAATTCTGTTGTTTCTTAATTCTTTAGAAGGAATAAAATCGATTTTTTTTCTCCTCTATATCGTCACATTGACGGTAGGAATATGGCATAGACATGAAATTAAATGTCGAAAACTGTTGTAAACTATAAATAAATATAATTGAATAATATGGTACAAAAAAAAGCGCGAAATATGTAACTGTAGATGAATAAACTTGTTAGGAAAAAAATTGGAACATTATAAATTTTAAGTTTATAAACTGCTATTTATTTATAAATAAAGTGATTTTATAATAATTAGTGAAAATGTTTTTAAATATTAATTTTAAAATTCTTGTATTAAATGGGGTTTCGCATTAACTCGGTTAGAAAAAAACGGAAGGGGAGGCACACTACAACCTTTATTCTCACCTTCACGGCATAGTAGAACCTTTGCATTCCAAACCTGGTTTGAGAATTACATAAATCTCCATGCCCTGTTGTTGAATTGTTCAGAGCGATATTCGAAATTAGAGAAATCCCCGTAGAACAATGTAAGGAAATAAGGACTTCTGTATAAACAAACGTACAAAATGTCCCGTTAGAAAAAAAAAATTTCCAGTGAGGTTGTATAATTTTGAAATTTATTAGAATTTGAAATTCTTTCATAAAAACACTGTATTTTTTAGAACCTTAAAAACCGAGTTATATGGGGGTTATCTGTGCATCAAAGTCAAAAGACTTCATATTGTCAAGCAAAATTAATATCGGACAAAAATTAGGTTTCGTTTTTGGAATTTTAAGGTTATAATTATTTAAAACTTGTTAAGATATCTTTTTATTAAAAAAAAAAAAAATCAACATATATCTATTTACAAACGCACACATTTTTAAACAAAATACTTTACATATTTAATTATTTATTTCTCTCTGTGTGTGTGCAATATTTCGAATTAAAAACCTTTTTTGAAAACAAAATTTTCATTGTGAAGCTGTATTAATAAAATATTGTTTGAGTTGTCGAAGGTATACAACTAAAAAGGATTCAAAATTTTCATTGAATACAAAATAAGTAAATCACTAGAAACCTGGTTTACTTTTTAATTGGTGTTTAATGTAATAATTCAAAACAGTTTATTGCTTATTCTAATTCAAAGTAGACAGTATTCTATTATTTAAAATGTGATTCTTTAATTATTATTAAAAGCGATTAACAATTTTAAATATAACATATTTTATCTTTCCTTTGATTTGATTCTCATCGTCGTTTAAATTTTCGAACTCAATTCTTATCTTTTTTTGAAATTAAATGAAATCCCTTTTAATTCAAAATTAATGATAAAAGAGTCGTCATTGAATAAGAAAATTTCTGTTTCGAAACTGATTTCAAAATCGAAGTTCTAATTCTGATTTTTTAATACTAATTGAAACTAGAATGCTCTGCAACGAAATTCCAAAAGTAATAACTAAGTAATTTCCGAAGACTTAGCAGAAAGAATTAGTATATTCGGATCGTTCTCATTCAAGTTGTTTACCTTTTAAAAGCTCTACATTTTCATTACTCTAGGATTAGTCCATTCTTTGTTTGAATCGGAAATCTTCTATATTTTGGGAATTAACTAATCAATCAATTTTTAAAACTCTTTAGGTTTTAATTCTTTGTTGAATTTCTTTATTCAAATTCTGAAGTCTTGATTAATTGCTTTTGAAGTAGTTCGCCAAGTGCTTTCGGAATTCTTTATCATGAAGTATTATTCGAACTTCCTAATCTTTTAATCTCAACATTTTGTGAGATAATGAGTTAGTCGTGTTGTATACAAAAAGAAAGATTTATAAATTATTAAGAATTACGATGACTTATCTAATTATATTTGACTGGATAAAATTAATTACTTTTGTTTATCTGGGATATGTTAGTTGCAACAGAGACGCAATTAATAGGAGGAAAAAAATTATGCTTCTAACATTAAGTTCTAATTTACTTATATATTTATATTTGCTTAATTTATAGCATCTCTGGCGATTATGTATTAAAAAATATCCTGTCATTAACAAACTTACGATGAATTTATTGTAATAATAATTATTTTACTTCACTATTTTTCTTGTGATTTGGTAAAATTAGTAAAATACTTAAATTAGCGAAAAATATTTCCGTGTTTTTAAATACATCTTGTTTGAAAAATGAACGTAAAATCATAAATACTGGTCTTTGTAGATGTTTCATAGTATTTTATTAAGTAGTAATTATGAAAAGAATGAAATTATATGTGTGTGTGTGTGTGTGTTGAAATAAATGTTATCAGATGATTTAAAAAATACGTAGTGAATTGATTTTTAATAAATACGTAAATAAATAAAAAAAACGTGAATCTAAGAAAAGAATTGAAAAGCTTGATTAACTAAAAATATCGTACGATCAATCTCAGAAATTTTGTTAGTAGCATAAAAAAGCATATCTTGATACAGCTGTCCTTCGAATCTGAAAATACTACCATTAAACAGATTGCTAATTAACCATTGAAAAATTATTTCACAATTTGTAAATGCACAATTCAAGTCCCGTGCCTCTTAAATTAAAATTATGGGGCAATAGGAGACGTTAAGACCCTTAAAACCATTTTTTGAACTCTGGTTTTTGGAAGCTTGACTTTTTGGCTTCCGTCCCCCTCCCCCCCTCTAAATTCTCTGCTTCGTAGTTGTAATGCAACTTTTTTAAATCCAAAATGAATTTCAAATGTTATTGTATTAAAACTGTTACGCCCATTCTCACGTAAGAAATTATTTTTAAGCAGTGTTTTTTGCTTCCGCGTGTTTTAATTTTTTTTTTTTTTTTTCCGTCTTCCTTTTTTTAATCTTTCTTTACAGATTTTCGTTAATATTTTGCTAAAATGATTTTCTAGTCGAATAATGAAAATAATTCCTGTAAAAAAAAATTATTTTCTTCCAACTATTCCATGCTACTCAGTAGGATGATGGCATTTGAAAGGCAGAAAAATAAATAAATAAAAAACATCTCATTAAATCAATTTTCACCAATTAAGACACGCGCAAAGTCGCCAATCCGAGTGTGCCTGTGCTTAAAATAATCCCTTCATAATGACACAGTTGCAAATTTGTAGACAGATTATTTGCCTTTTTTTTTTTTAAACGAAAACTTATTATGTCCTTCGCAAATCTGATCCAGTAAGGAAATGACAAGTTGTCTCACTGATTGTTTTTCCCGCTATTTTTCTCACTGTCTTTTTAAGCAAGACAGAAGACTCCCGTGTACCGGCCATTTTGATTTCTTGAACATAATGTTATTAATTCTATTGAAATTCTGCTACTGTCATCTAATCTTTACCATCTTGTCTATTTGAATTCAAAAACAGCAAGCGAAAGAGCAAAAAATAATGTTGCTTTCTGTGGAATTGCATTTTTCTTCCGATTTTCCAAAAATAATATTTATCTGTATTTTAATGATTCTTTAGTGGGCTCTCCGGTCTTAAAACATTCGAAAATATTTTCGAAAAAGTTTAGAGAGTGTGCAGAAACCTTCATTAGTTTTTGCTCTTTCGGATGCACATTTTGCATTCGAATAGATAATAATTCGAGATAAAAACCAACGTTTTTATATGGTGGCAAAGTTTATTAAAGAAAATTATTGAAATATTTGTTAAAACTGGTCGCAAATATCTAAATATTGCATTGTTAGGCGAGTAAGAACGATTCCCAAAGTTCCAGAGCTCTAGCTTAATGGGAAGTTGGTTAAATTAACGATCGAAAATTTGATGACACACTGATACACACACACACACACCAAGTGAAATTCAGAAAAACGTTTTAAAATAGATTTGAGGACTGTGGTAAATTGCATAGGATTAACATTACATATACGAAGTGGCAAGTAGACGGGATCCTTAATGCTGTAATGTTAATTTCGCCCGGTTTCCATTATACGAGATTAAATTTTATTTAAATTAAATTAAATATATTTTTTAAAGAATATTTTCAGAAATTAAGCCAATGACACGTGTTTTTCCGTTTCTCAAAAGAAAGCATTTGAACTTTATCATCCGAGTTGATATTAATCGTAACTGTATATTATTTTAGCAGTTGATCAGAGCTGTCGTATACGTCATGCAGAATGTGTTAGACGATCCATATATCATATTAATTGACTGTGAATCACTCTTTCGGCGTCTTTTTTCTTAAGTTATAGGTATTTATTAAATAGCTCTCGTCGAATCGTAGGATCAAGTCCTAATGTTACTAAAGACCCACTGCGTAGAGGGGGCTGACGCTCGTTAAATGTGTCGATTCCCACATCTCTCCTGGTGTGATGTGGAAGTTTGCCTGCTCAGAGGCGATGCTATACATTAAATTTAAAACAAGCGTAGCTCTTCCTGTAAAATATTGTTCACTGCCTAACTCTATGGAATGGAAGTTGCGACCGCTGTAGCCTAGTGGTCATGTTCGCGAAACATGACCGGCGTTATATCCTAACAAGTCGTGGGTTGAAGTCATGCTACCACGTCGAAGCCGTCGTATACTGGGGGTGTTGTACGTTAAATCTGTGGAATCTTAATGCCCTTGCATTGGAATGGCGTGGAAGTTATGAGATTGGGATTACAGATCAGGTGCAGTCCTCGTCACTTGACTGTTTTTCGAAATTACTAAGTCCGTCGCCAATAGTCTTCATGTGGCTGCAAAGCGCGATGGTAATAAAGCAATTAATCCATCAATTATAAAATGTAAGTTAGTGGAGAAGAACCAGCATCGATGTTATCCTCGTTACCGGATCTTTAATTTATTAACACGGCGAATTTCGTCTCTAATCAATTACATTGTACTTAAATGATATCATCAATATTGGCTTAGTTATAAAAATCTATCTTCTTTTCCAGGGACAGTGTGGAAGGCAGGCGGTCAGAAGAAGTGTTGGTGGAAAATGAAGATTTAAAGGTAACGTTGTCTGACAATATGAGTAGCGTGGAAAAGCAGCGAGTCCTCACCGATCTCATTAACCAACTGCAGCAAATGAAATCACGGCTGGAAGAGAAGCAGATGCAGAAGGTACTTATGCCTTTCATGAATGTCTATGCTACAAA
>BMAW01116284.1:101354-175440 GCA_019974015.1 Nephila pilipes | reverse complement strand
GAAGGTAGCCATAGACTTTGGTTTCATTTTCAGTTAGAATATATATCCTTTGGCAAAGTCAGTGTTGTTACAGGTACCTAGACATCTGAACGCGTGCTATAAATCAATCTTCCCCAATTCTTTTACGATTTGTAAGATTGATTTATAGCACGCGTCTCTGGTACCATAAAATCTCAAATGTTAGATGTTAAACTATGAATTGCATTCGATAAATATCACTTAAGCAAATGCAGTTCAAAAAAATGGCCACACTGCAGGTTATTAAAATTGCTACTCCCCGAAGGCGGTACACAAGGAACGTCAAAATTTGCATGAAAACTTCCAGTACATCTCAATGCACATTGTAAAACTTCTAAATCATCTCAAAATATATTGTTAAACTTCTAAATCATCTCAATACATATTGTAAAACTTCTAAATCATCTCAAAACATATTGTAAAACTTCCAATGCATCTCAATGCACATTGTCCTGGAATATGCAGATCATTTGCATTTCAGCCCATTTGAGCAAGATTCAGGTAAGAACTATTAATCAGGTAAAAATTGATTTTCAGGTAAGTATTATGCCATCTATAATCTGTATAATAGGAAAGATTTGTATTCCGTCTCGCACAGTCGGAAGTCACTTTCAAACTTTGGTATTTTTGCGTTAAGTGCATGTTTTACCTCGTATAAGAAGTAATTCCTACTAGTACGTGTCGGAATTTGACTTCGGCGAGATCGTAGTCGTCTGTGTCTGTGATTTTTAGTTCAGACGCTATCCTTTGGCTATCTTGTGAAAAATAGAACTGATAAGTCCAAGAGGGTCATACAAAATTTCTTGACGGATCTCAATGGGTCCTGGCCACTAACATCATACAGACATATTTCAGAGGACAGACAAATTTTAAGCGCCTCATCGTACATCCAGAGACTGGAACTTGGCTTGTGTGCAGGACCTCGTGGTAAGAGTGACTGCATTCACAGAACCACGAACTATCAGCACAGCGACTACTGTTGCGATTTCCTTTGGCTGTGCTGCAACAAGAGGAATAGGCGAGTCTAAAGTCGAGCTTTGAATAAAATCATGAGCACAGGAGTGACGTCACGTCGACGTTTTGCACGTTTCGATTCCCGTGCTGCGTACAAGCATCCTGATTGACTTATCGTCGTGAGAAGACGGAATGTTTTCAGCTTGCATTAGTTGTCGTCATAAGATTCCAGGAGTGATGGTGCCGTTGGATGGATATCCCAGTCGCCACTTATTTGCTAGACCAGTACTTTGAACAACCGCCTTTATATTTCCGCCGTCCCCGACTCTGTCCTATCATCAAAACTCTGTGACGTTACTTTTCAACAAGATAATGTGTCTGTACTGTCCTGGCCTTCCTCGATTCAGAAGGTGTTCTATTCTTGCCCTTGCTGACACATTCAACGGATCTAACACCCTTTGTGAAAATCTGGTCATGGGTTGCCGAGAGACTGCCACTACGATTGATGAATTCTGGCATAGAGTTCCAACCGTGTAGAATTACGTACTAAAATCTGTTATCCAAGCTCAGTTCGTCTCGATGCCTCGCCTGAGTAGAGCTGATATTGCTACTTGAGGCGGCAAATCTGGATATTTAATTTTACATGCTGTGAATCTTAAAACAGCTTTATGTCATATACCTTCCGTTTGTTCTTATAATTACAATAAGTAAGGTTATGCTCTTAGCTGTTTTTCCGAATGTAGTATTTTTTTAATGGTTAGCAGTGTAATTTTTTTATCGCGACTTTGTTTTCACATTCCATTAATATTTCTGGCTGACTGCAAAATACTCCTACATAGAATAGCTGGAAACGCTGTCTTGACAGCACGTATATTTCATTCTTCTATTTATCAACACTTATCACTAATATCTTATTTTCATCTTTCGATTACATTTACACATCATTTCCAATCTATAAATTCTTCAGATAACGATAAACCGCATGAGTAAGATGTTTTAGAACATTAATGAGCGTTGCCACATTTAGGGGATGTTTCAAAGGTTTAGACAGGGGTCGCCAAACCTTATTGATTATCATCTCCCCAAAATTTTATAATTCTCTTATCGACCCCCTCTATAAAAAAAATTAATAAAAGAGAAAAAAAAAAAAACTTACCTATTTCTTAAATAAATTAAATCATTTAAGAAACAGTGAAGGGTTTTTTTTTTTCCTCTTTTGATTTTGACAAAATCAAATTTTTAATTTCTGCCTGATGACTCTTGGCTAGATTAGCAGTATTTTGTTCGAAATTCGTTAATTTCAGTCTTACTTCGCCTCGAAGCTCCGTATTCTATTTATTTCTCTTCTTTGTTAAAATAGAATTAACATGATCGGAAGCCAGATTCAACCATATATAGGAGCTTGGGAATGCAATTAAAAAGGGAAATGCCGTATAACTAGCTATGGATATTTTTGCGTAATATTTATATTCGTACAAAATTTACTCACAGTGAACTTGTTAAAAAGCATATTTGCTTCAAGGTCACCTAATAATTCAATGACTTCATCTTGAAAATGGCTGTCGTTATTTTCTTCTTGAGCAGAAATTGGCTCGATAATCAATTCTGGGGTATCCATATTTTTAATGGCACCAAAGCGTAATTTAAAATCATCGCTTAATTTTTGGAGTTAATTTGTGTGTATTTCCAATTCTATGTTGGTTATATCCAATTGTCGTAAATTTCAAAAGTATTGAAAATCCTTACGTAACACAATGAAGACTTAAACATGTTTAAGTTCACTTAATAGCTTAAAATAATTGCTCGTGCTTCAATTAATGTAATATCTTTTCCTTGATGACGAGTTTGAATATCATCGAACTTTGCAAATACGTCGACCAAATAAGAAATATTGTTTTTATTTTTTTGCAATTCGTCACTTAAGGCTGGATTAATTTCAGTAAGAAATTCAACAAGTTTATGTTAACTTGCACTTCTTGATAACTATCGTATTCCGGTGTATAATGATAATTGGTTTGATGGTTCATCGTTTTCCTCTCAAAATTTATCAAACAGTCGTGATTTAAGAGGCTGTGCTCTGATTTAGGCCATCTTGTATCAAAACGAACCTATTATCTGAAAACCTATTACGAAACACGCATACTTTTAAAAGGTAAATAATTATTTAATAAAGTATGCAGGAATGAGAAATTTAATAAGCTTTAATCTATTATAAAAACTTTGCTAACTATATTGTAATTATAAATGTTATTCCAAATGAAAATTGTACATACTGCGTTGCTGTCAATAAATTTGCGATTGAATAGCATTGTATTCATTCATCGACCCCCTAGATCGGATCGACCCCTAATTATACTATATAGACCCCTGATTTAAACCATTCGTTTAGCTTTTTAATAATAAGCATGTACATATTAATTATTAGTTTTTGGTATTAGTTTCAGACGGTAAGATTTTGAAATTAGTTATGTTGCGGTGTAGAATCTCGGATATGGTCACTTTTTTGTTTGTCTTTTTTTGTCATTTAAGGCTTTTCTTCACCTAAGGAAAGAAAATAAAAGTTCAAAATACAAACCGAATTCAGATCATTACATCAACACCTTATAATTATCACGCATAAACTCATGTAGTTATGACATTTTTCGTTTATAATATTGTTTTTGCAATAAAGTCATTTGATGAACATACAATTTTTCCTAAGCAATTTCAAGAAAAAATTACTCCATATTCTTTCAGTTCTTAAAATTTCATTACCTTGAGACTTTACTCTTGTTTAAAATGTGTATCCTCTACACATTAAGCCTATTTGTTGATACCTCTGTTTGCTTGTGCATTGAATAGCGTCTGCCATGCAGCTGCATGAGTTGGATGATTAACCATTCTTTTCTTCTGCTGTCAGGATGAAGGAAAAAGACTAGGGGAATGCGTGGGGAGTGGGTTTCGAGGGTTCATGGTTAATATTAGGGTATTCACGGTGCATGAACATTCCTGATGAGCTCACACCACTGATGCTACGCGAAATGCTTCCACTAATTTGCCATGTCCACGCACCCAACGTTCTTTTAAAACTATCTCGTGCCCTTCATGCCAAACGGTTTCCCTTCTGCGTGGAATGGCTTAAAAATCTACTTCCCTCTGCAATGAGTAGACGTCATTAGTCAAAATGACTATCAATCTAAAATTATGTTACTTATCAACGCTTCGGCACCAACTAGTTATTTATCGTTGAACTGCAATGGAAGTTCGTGCGGCGCTCCGTTATCTAGGTTTTGTCGTTTTTTTTTTAATGGACTCCGTAAATTAAATTTATACATGTAAAAAACATCGCTACATTTGAAGGGAGATGTTAAAAAAAAAAATAATTTCCTCTCTCTGAAAATCCGAGATTGCTTATTGTTTATTATGCGCGCATCTGCCGGAAGCTGTAGTATGTCGTTTCGATTCAGATTAAACTATTTTAAATGCACATTACAATGGTTTGACAGGAGCTGTAGGACTTTCAAACATTCAAAGAATGGAATCGAATTCAGTTATATATATTTCATACTTCTCATTCTTATACTACCATTATTGTTCTTTCAATGCACAATAACTTCTACATAATATAATTCTTTTCATTTTACCTATTTCGAATGAAGCTGAAAAGTGTTTTGGAAAGAATTTTTAGACATCAGAAATAATTGGTTTGCTCACTGTTGGATGAATGAGATTTTTTTTTTTAAAAGAAGAGAATGATGGCCATCTAGTTCCTTTCTTCTGTAAGGAGATACTCCCAGAAGGATCTCTCCTCAGACTCGTGTTTCAACCTCCCCCGACCGCAGTAAATCGTCAAATCCCCTTCTTGAATCTGTCCCCTGCAACAGGTGTAATGGTCCATGGTAAGTATCACGAGTGAACTGAAGTGCTGTGTTTGATATATTCCTTCCGCTTTGTGATGTCTTTCCGCCCCCCTAAAAAGTGCCTGCTTTTGTTTGTGGCAGAGGTGGGGAACTTGTAACCTCGAAAGCTGTTATTTGCACTTCTTTTAATGATTGTAAGAAAAGTCGTGTTGAGCTGTAACTCTCTGGTGCCATAAGTGTATGTGAATGATCTCGAGTTTTTCGAATTAATAAGACCGTCAAGTCCATTTCAGTTGCAGACACAACATTTTATTGCCTCTAGAATTTTTTTTTATTTAAATAAGTACAAAAGAGATAGCAACTTTAGAACATTACTTACAATAGCATGTGACCTCGCAGCAATCAATAGTATTCGAAACCGTATAAATAAAACTATAATAGTGTAAATGGGATTTAATTGAATCCTAATCAGCGTTTTTACTGTCACGTCTACAAGATATTTTAAAAAAGGGATTATGCTAAGGTGACCAGACGTCCAGCTTTTAGCGGGACGGTCCCGATTTTTAATAATTTATTCCGCATCCCTCGGGGTTTTAAGGAAGTCCCGATTTTTAGAAAGAATGCACGACAAGCTAGGGAACGGCGGGAGAACGGGAAGGGAATATACGGTTTTCAGCTTCCATGTAGCTATTTCACCGGGATATGAGCCCTCATTATTTTTGTAAATTTTATAATGTTAAATTTTAATAATAAAAATTATTGTTGAGAACTGATTGTCAGGTACTGCTTATCAAAGTTCGTCTTGATCAGTTGTTAGAATGCGACCGCCATTGTTTGGATTTAATGAACAGTGGCATTTTTCGGCATTGGCAGCGATTAATACATTTTGTAGCTGTAAAATGAAGAGAGAATACTTCGTACTCTTCCAGAGATTTTATTCTTATGCGACATGTTCCGCTAGTGATTTAGCATCATTTGGAACATTGTTGTAAATGAATTACATCTTATACAAAAATTGGAAATGGAGGGGAATTTTACGGAGGAGAAGGGTCAGGGTGTAAAGAGTTTGTGGGTCGTCCACGAAGTAACGTCTTCGCATATTGAGTTTTGTCTCTCATACGATTCACATCGGACTGCGTGCTAGTACTAGTTAAACAAGTGATGTCAAAAAATCAGCTATTCAGATGATTTAGGTAAGTAATTTATTTAGGTACCAAATTTTTATTCAAGAACCCCTCTCTTGGTCAGTGGTGTCCCTCTTTACGAATGTTAAAATCTGGATGAATCTAGTTAAACTTAATTATACTGATATTACCCGAGATACAGTAAAACTTTTTCACTAATCTCAGTTACATTTCTTTTTAACTAATATTATTTTATAAGCTTTTGAGAACTCTTGTCCACATAAAATGAACTGAATTTTTTCTTCCTCTAATCCCCCTTATGCCTGCCACCTTTTCAATTTTACACATATGTGTTAAGATCCCGAAAGACAGCATTCGTAATCTTCTCTGTCTCAAACCCCACTCATTTACTAAATCCGCCGTTCCTTATTAATCAACAACTGGTCCCCTACCCAATAAACAATGTTCTTCTTTCCCCACTTTTTGGCCCTGTGATCATTTTTCGGAATCCACCAATATCCTGCACAGAACCCACTTATTTAATCACTCCTTAAAAAAAATTGAACAATAGTGGAATGGACCATAAAGGATTCGTTTAACATCTCCTCCTTTCTATCTCAGTCGCTGTTTTGTCTTATCCATATGAGAACTTCGGGCTGAACAGAAACGGAGCACCCTGAAAGAAATCTGTAAAAATGGCGATTTTGGTGAAGAGGGAAACATTTTCAATTGAGAATAAATTAAAAATAATCTAACGTATTACAAGTGAAGCCAATCATTCGGCGACATGTAAGGGATTTTCCTAATCGAAACCTATAGTTTCCAACTTGTGGAAAAATTGCATTTGATCAATGTTTCTGCAAATTTGGATGAAATGAATTTTTTATTGGATCCGCAGCGGCTATATGTAATGGAGTTTAACTGCAAGTTCTTCATATTTCTTATATTCGTTTCTGAACAAAATTCTTGATTACATCAAAAATCATCATGAAAATATCCATGTTTCAAAAGTATCAAAGGTCTAATAATATTGAATGTCAAATTTAAATATTTTACAATATTAGGAATTCGCCTGTAAAAAAGGAATTTCTATGAATACGTAACGTATTTCCTTAGTATATAAAACACCGTTTTTTCACAAGTGCAATGAATCATCGAATTGAATTCATATATCAAGCTATCAGGGATAGATTAATTGGTTAATCCGATTCTGACATCGGCAATTTTGTTTCAGTGCTAAAGCCATTATTAAATTTCGCAGCTATGTAAAAATAACGCATATTTCGTTACGTTTTGTAAATATGTACATATTAAGCTCTCCCTCCCGCCCTATATATACTTAATGTCTCATTTAATACGTATAATTACATACTTCAGTTGTGTTTCAGATAATTTAGTTAAATTCATCGTCTTGTGTTTGAAAGTATAATTATAATTTCAATTACTGAAATACTAAAAAAAACGCTTATTATTATTTTGCAAACAAAAAACAACAGTCCAATACAATTCGTCATGTTTTTCCTTAAAATAATTATTTTTTTACTATGAAAATTCTCTAGGTACGAAAATAAATATCATTTTCCACCCAAATCCATGGAAATTTCCCTCAAGAATGATGTGTCGACGAGCAAAATCGCGAGGCAAGGAGAGTTTTGGCAAATCGCCCGCCGTCCGACTCCAACGGCTGGGAATGGCAGAAGCCTCCGCTGGGGGTCCTCGGCTGAATTTACAGGGAACCCTTTTTACCTTGTGTTTGCATTTAGGTGTGTGCACGAGACTTTCCGGACTCGTATTTCCCCGGTGCCGAGAATTACTCGCCCAATAAATCTGGAGTGATACATGGTACCGGGGTCGCATTCTCTTTTCAACGCCGAGTGGAGAAGTTTCAACCCGATGGAGACAATGTTGTACTCTTTGCTCACGCATACATTTGTCTTCGCCCAAACCCACGCAAGGTCTTCGCACACAAAGAAAGCAGTTTCGTTTACTGTTTCGCTTGCTGTCGCAGCGTGAAGCACCTTTGGTGATACTTGCAAACATACAGTCACTATTTTTCCAACCAGACGGATAATGGTTTTAAATTATCATCTTTTAACAAGTTGTTTTGACGCGTACACGGGTGGGCTCTTGCTTACCTGTCTCACAGATATATATATATATTAGAATACTAAGAGTGGAAAATATTTAATATTTATATAAATTAGCGAAATAGAATATTAAAATTACCAAGATAACCTGAACATAATTTTTGTTGGATAATCGAGAAAAGGAACTTGTATTTAACAAAAAAAAAATAGGATGTACCACAAAATATGCACCGGTACAAATCAAGGAATGAAAAAAAAAAAATTCCTTTGTACTCAAATGGGAGAAATAAATCTTAACAAAAAAGGACTATAGACTTTATAAATTCTGAATCTGGCTTATAGACAGAATCACATATTTAAACTCGTTTTACAGGTCCAACATTCATCAATAGAAAATGTTATAAAAATCTAATCATCAGGTTTTTGTGAACATGTACAGTTTCATACAAACGGTTAAAGAACACCTATCGAGATTATTGTATATGACACATTGGAGAAAATTATTATTATTATTATATATATATATATATATATTCCTTTTTTTTTTATTACGTGGACTTATTTTTCGTGTTATTTTTTGCAACCAACATATCATCAATAATTATTAGTTTAAAAAAAAAAAAGTAAATAGAACATGATCGCTAATATCGCCAATGCCATCCTCTTGATTTTTATTTATTTAATTTTTTCAAAAATGCGCGAAGAAAAATTAAAAGTTGACAGTGACTGAAAAAAAAAATAGATGTGATATCTTTAAGCATACATGGACGCCTACAATGTTCTACTTAACTTGTTAATAACAGATCGAACTTCTTTCATTGTTGCATAATTGAATCTTTATTTACGTATACTTAGAAAAGGCTGATATAATTATGTATATCAGAGAGAGAGAGAGAGAAAGAGGAGAGAATATATATTTATTGACTTACAATGGTAAAGAGGAGAGATGACTGTTAAATGAAATATAATTGGTTTCTAAGTGTTTCGATATATTGTGTTTCAAAGTAATGACTAGGATTGCAAATTTTTTTATGTATCCACATTTTGTACACAGTTAACATGTACCGCCGTGTTAATTTCAAAGTGACCACCTGTAACTATTAAGCGTGTGCTGCTGAAAAAAGTCTCTGTAAAGAACCCTTCCCTTTAGTATTATTTTCATTGTGGTGAATGTAATTTATAATTTTAAAATTGTTGAAAATTAATTTGTCATTCTTAACGAATTCTCTTTTGATTTTTTTTTTATGTCGTGTCTAAAGTTGCCTGTTAAAGCCTTTTCTAAGTAAAGTCATTTTCCATTCGTTATGAAGCGAAGTTTTCTTAATTATTCATTCCTTTGAAGGCATTTCTTGTAAACGTAATTTTTTAACTAATATCTTTTCATTTCGTAAAAGTAAGCATTTTTTTTTTTTTTAATTACTACGTAAAAAATTGATAACCTAGAAAATGATTGGTTGCACACTAGAATGATTCTATGCTTTCTTAGTAAAAAAAAAATGATTTTGAGATCAAAAGTTCAGAAATGAAGTCACACTACTAATTAAAGAATCGAAGAATTATCTATTTGTCATTTGGCAACATGTTTCGCCTAACGTATAGTCGGGGAAACCTTTTTTCTTTACCTCTTTTTTTTTTAATATATATTTTTAAAATCAAGTTCCCTTTCTTTTTGTAGTTTTACCATCCCTTTTTTACCTATGCTAATTTGTTTCATCTTCATCACGTTGAAAATTGTAATGAGGTGTACATCCTCCTCTCTGCCGCCGCTCCATGACGAAGTCGAAAATTAGTGTGGGATTTCAGCAAGAATGATTTTAATTGCCAAATTGCAGGATAGATTATATATTCTGTTTGGAAACTTTTGATCTTTTTTTTTTCTCTCGTTAATATTATTCCCTCATCAAGCGCCGTACCTATTCGTCGTATACGCCGCATTTTTTCTGTAGCGAATAATTACGAGGAAATTCGAAAAATTAACATGTTTTTCTTCTTCGGGTGATATTTTGATCAGCGTTCGATGTTCAGAAGAATCTGTCTCTTTCTTTATTTCGTATGAGGTTTAAAAGAATTAGTTTCTTATTGTTTTTCAAGTGACCTTCCTAATTAGAACTTGTGCGGAACGTATTGTTTATTACGAGTTTTTTTCAAATGTTAATTAGGTAAAATTTAAGCATGCGCTGATTTGTTTGTACTAATTAAAATACTTAATCACGCGTCCTTTTGATTTTTTTCATTGATTTTTGGTTGAAAAGAATCGTTTTTGATAAATTTTAAAGCATATTGACATTCAAAAAATTGTTTGAATTCTATCAATAGCTGTTTTTAAATCAAAAAGACGATATAATTTTGCGTATTACATCATCATTACGAAGGCGAAATTACTGCAGGGAGGGGGAGTATAACTTCGGAGAACTAGAATCATGCGATTGTGATGATATTTAGAACGAAATCTGTTGTGGGTAATGAGAACTTATCGATGAATATTTTATATGAATTTTTAAAAAAACATTTAACCGATTTTTTCCCCCTTTTCCAGTAAATGACTCCAGTATTTAGTTCTCATGAGTGAACATTTTAAAACTTGAATTTTTATTTATTTATTTTGTCGATTGAAATTTGAAAGAATCGATAGAAATTATTTCTCGTGGAAATCCGTGTTCATTAAGCAATTCTGCGTTTTCTTCATTCTTAACATTTATATTTAAAAATATTTTTAGGGTAATCTGGGGGGAAATAGCTTAAGATTACCGTCTGGTCTTGCTAATATGCAGTTGTGTGTCTAACATAGAACTCGTTTAGCAAGTCTTATTCCCCGATCTTTGTATAGAAATTTATTTTCATTAATACTTATTTTTACAAATTTACTACCTTTCTTCAAAAGAAAAAAGAAAGTAGTTTTTGGTAAGTTTTCGCCCTTCTGTATGGGTCAGTTCTAATTTTATTCGGTTTTATCACCGCTAATGGTGATGGGTAATTTTTTACGGTTTGCAAGCACCCCAATTATAAGCCTCGATATCCACTTTATCGTTGGCAGTAACATGTTCTTCTGCTGAAATTCCAAAATAACACCCTAGAAGGCGCCTTCACAATAATAGAAAGTCACCATCTTCAACCATGGAACCTACTTTGAATTAATTTTTCAAGGAAATGCTCTTGTAATCCTCGCACAAATGACTAAAGAAATGAATGGAAAAGAAACAATTAAACATGGGAACGGGAAAATTACCGCTTGGGAGACCTTAATTGCCTTCTAAGTTTTCAACAAAAGCGAAGGGAAGTTTTTAGCTCGCGAGAACTCAAAATAGTGATTCCTGAAATATTCCGCATCGTGCATAAACAGATGGTTTTTTCCGGAGGCTAAAAATTTCCCTTCCCTCTCCTGTCTCTATTGTTTTACGTCTCGTTAAAATAAGTGCTTTCTCGTCGACGCAAAAAGAAAGTATTTTACGAGAAAGGATATGTTTATTGTGGTGTTTTGGAAGAAGTTTTCTTGGCCCAATTCACAAGAGGAACGATCGGTTGCACAAAGCCCCTGCTGACACCCCCTACTTTTTTCCCCCCGTTGAGCCATTCGTAACTTTCGAAGAAAAGCTTGTAACTTTCTTACGTCACAATGCAGGTTTCCTGTAAAATATCTTTTTGCTTCACTTGTACCATGATATGGTATAATCTACTGTCTCTTTTTAGCATATTATTTTTTAGAAGCAATATACATTTTAAATTATTAATTTAATCTGTATACTAGATTATCATAAACATCTTTTTTCATTATTTCAACTTAACATATCAATAAGGAATAACACATCAATCAATAACTCCCGAGACTAACCCAGAGATGGCGCTCGTAGTAAACCAGTAACCAGGTCTTTCTAGAGTACTAACCTTTGCTTGAAACGTGTCAAAATTTTAAGTCGATCGGACCAGAAACAGCTGAGTTATCGAGGTTGGAGTAAAGTCGTTTTGTAGTTTGTTTAAAAAATGGAAGAAACCGAGTTTCGTGTTCTGATAAAACATTGTTTTTTAATGGGTAAAAACACCGTGCGAGCGAAACAATGGATTGAAAAATATTACCCGGACTCTTGTCCATCAAAAGCAACGATTTGTCGGTGGTTTGCCGAGTTTAAACGTGGTCGTACCGACACAAATGACGCGGAACGCTCGGGTAGACCTGTGGAAGCCGTTACACCGGAAAATGGAAGTAAAGTGACAAAAATTATAATGAAAGATCGTAAAGTGAAGCTCCGTGAGATTGCTGAGATGACACAGATATCATATGGAAGTGTATTTACTGAAAACGGTTTTTTGAAGTGAAGTGAAAAAGGTTTTTTCCAAGTGGGTGCCGCGATTGCTTTCGATGGAACAAAAACAGCAACGAGTCGATGATTCAGAAAGCTGTTTATCGCTATTTACTCGCAACAAAAAAGATTTCTTGCGAAAAAAAGAATTATTATTATTATTATTATTTTTTTTTTTTTTGGGGGGGGGGATTTTGAAAAGCGTTAGAACGATTGTATCACCCTAAAAGGTGATTAACAAAAGGTGTTATGTTGATGAATAAAAAAAAAATTTTGCAAAAAAAATGTTGTTTTCAATGTTAGTCTCGGGAGTTATTGATTGATGTGTTAAGTAAATACGTCGGGTCTATCTAACTCTTTAGTATCGTAAAACAAAATCCTCCCCACTTTCATTATTTTATACATATTTGCTGTTATATATATATTTCTACTTGCTTTTTTACATAAAGTTTAAAGAATTTTTATGAAATATTCATATCTCGAAATATGTAATGTAATTTCAAGCGTTATGTTGGCGCCCAATATAATTTGACAGTTCAGATTTATGTCATAATTCTGTACTATTTAAAATTCTGATAACATAATATTAAACGATATAACTGATTGTAGTTTATAGAACCTTTCTGCAGCGTAGGAGGTACAGCACTGTTTATTGGTATGAATGAATTTTTTTAAAAAAAATATATTATTTTAGTACCAACGTTCACTTATATCTGTTGAGGAGAATATCAAAAGAATGTCATTCATTTCAGTTTTTCTCCCAAGTCGTTACATAAGCACTCGCTAATAGTTAGGAAAAATGTGTGAAGACAGAGAGAGTAGAAGAAATATTCCCTTTTCCCTAACACCCGATATCTACTTATTACTCGGTTGTTTGCATATTGTCTCTGATTCTTTTGAATGAATATTGACTGAAGTTCAAATTGTAATTCAAATCGGACTAAATTTTAACATGCTACTCAATACATTTCACACATGCAATTGGCCACCTGTGTTTTGTCAATTGATCTAGCAATTTCAAGCTCATTTTATTATTTGGCAGGTAAAAAAAATTCTGGATGTATCATTATACAATGAAAAAAAAATTATTATTGAACAGTCAATGCCATTTAAATTCGAAATCGCAAGGGATGCAATCAAACACTCGATAAATTCTAAAAACAGATATTAGAATCTGTCTGGATTCATAATTAGAATGTCTCTGCGACATTTTTCTCAAAAAAATGTTTTGAATTTTAAGAAATATAATTTTAAGTATATATATATATATATATATATATATATATATATAATAATAATAATAATAAAGGATTGTATCCATCACGGTAAATTCTGGCAGTCGGCTATTTACTCAGTTCTCAACAGATTGGGTGATTAAACTAATATTTTCATTTTTTAAGGGTATCGTCGGTTAAAACAATTTAGATTATTCTTGGATATTTACAGAAAAGGTTAAACATAGAACATGTTTTTTTTTTCCTTCAAATTTGGAGTTACAGAAATAAATTGCTTTTAAGTGGAGGAACAATTAATGAAATGAAAATAACCACGCTTTATATGCCTATCAAAATCGTTTCGTCTCGAAACTTGTGAACAAGATTTCCAGATTAATAAACGGAAATATTTGAAGTATATGAGGGGAAAAAATATAAAATTCATATGTATGTTATATAAAGATCCATATAATTAGATTTTATTTTTATTCCTTTTCTAGACTCTTTTAATCCTTTTCTCTCCCTGATTTTGTTCGAATTCACCGAAAGAAATTTAATCCGCATAATAAACTTTTTTATTTTGAGAGTAACGTGAAAAGTCAGTCGCTCCGGATATGATCATATTGATCTGTGCAAGAATATGTTCTGTGGAAAAAAGTCAGGGAGATGGATGCCAACTGTTCGTGTATTGTCTATTTATTGGCAAGGTGGCGGACGTTTTATTGCTTCGCAGGAGCAACAGCTGCGATTGATCAATGAGAGGACAACTCCTGCTTCTGTTCCAGACAATGGTTCTTCCGCGTGAAAGACAATCCTACCGCCCAAATATGGCACGAGCACCCCATTGTGTTCTAGTGGCTCTATCTAACTCCACTTTCGGTTTATTTCGAGAGGGTAGAGCACTTGTCATATATCGAATCACTTGCTCTTTTGACGCGAAGTCACATATCAGAAAATTATTGGATTATTTACCGAACAACCGTTTTTTGAGACATGATTGACTTACACCTACTCATATTGTTTACAAATTTCATTAATTGCTTACCGAACATAATTTGAAGGCACATGTCATACATCTGAGAACTTGTAATCAGTTCGGAAAATACCTTTACCTTCTGTTTATAATTATTACTAACTGCAATAGCCTATTAACTAAGTCTGTTTGATTAAAAAGACCCCATTTGTTCTGTAGCATGTAACAAATAATAATTTTTAAAGAAAAAGGGAAGAGAATGATATAATATATATACCTACAATACAAAAATTTATGAGACTGGTGAGTAAGAAAGAAATTAATATCAAATTTGGTGAATTATATGCTGTCCTTTCGTGATGGTCAAAATTTTCTTATATAATTAAAGATAGAGACTTCACTATCAAAGCTAAGTGAGAATTTAGATGATAATTATAGTTTTATCATTGCATTCGGTAAAATCCACTTTCACTTACTTTCTATAACCAAATGAGAAATTATACGGGTAGTAGAACTCTTTTAGTATCAACAAGAATTATTCCTTGAAGAATTAAGGCAAATAATGTTATTCATATATATTAGCGTTTTGTGCCTTAAATGAATCTTAAACTATTAATTTTTTCGAAGGAGAAGTCATGTATGAATACTAGCGAATATTCCCTTTTTCTGACCTCACATAATCTTTGGAATGATAAAAGAGCTGTATTTTTTCTCCTCTCAGGCGAAGAAAAATCTATTTCTTCTACATCTGTTAACATTTAGTTTTCGTGTGCAGACAGAAAACTATGTAAGCAAGTGAAAGATCGTTTGTCTCTTCGCCGTAGGAATCTCCGTAGGGGTCTCATGGGTTACTGATATCTACCCCTTTTCTCCCTCCTATATGTTGAGTCCCTTTCTCTCCCTGAAATTTATCTTCTGGTCGATGTCACATGCCTTATTAATGTAGTTGCCTTCGCACCGTCTTTTTTGCATTGTTTTGTTATTTGATTGTATTACCTGGATATGGTTCATAGATTCTTAGAACTAAATTTTAAATGTTCTAAATCATAATATAGTTTTCATCTGTTTTGATAAGTGTATGGATTTTACTTTTCCTATGCAATAATCGTTAGACTACAGTATGTTCTTATCCTTTTTTTTTCATGTGAACTTGCCACTTGTATTTGTTTTAAAGTATTTTTACGTTTACTCTTCTAGTTTAAAACACCTGGATTATTTTCAAACATATAAAAGCAGCCGGTATGGAACATTAAAATAAGTCTACAATAGGATAATGAATTGGATTTATTTAAATTGAAGGGATATTTATTGTTGGAAAATTAAAAGAATAAGATTTAAACTCCTTTAAAAAATTTCCTACTATATTTTCCTATATATCCGCCTATTTTCCTATATATACCCGCCTATATTATTTCTTATATACCCGCCTAATTACCTATATATCTGCCTGTATTATTTCCTATATATCCGCCTATATTTCCTATATATTTTTACTATATGTCCGCCTCTATATTTCCAATTTGTATTTACACTTGCGGGAGCCAGAATGGTTGCAAAATTTTGATTAGCAGCTGATTCATTTGGAACTTAATTTTTCCTGAAATCGTTTGAATCAACCTGTGCAACTTTTCTTAATCTGAACTCATTATTTATTCCTATGCACAATATATTCAGCAGCAGCGATATGAAGTAAAATGTTTGTATTATGTTCGGTATAAATATTCATTGAACATGTTTGTTTAACGATTTATATATATTAATCTTAAATTGATTGCTGCTGTGAACTACCGCCTCTATATTTATCTACTGACTGTTGAAGGATAAACGTTTCCTTACCCAAGTTATTTCAGTGAATTCGGGGCCCTTTGAGCTTATTCGATTAGGGGCCCCCAACTACCATGAATCATCCATCCATCACCATAAGCATCGGGGTGACACAACAGTCGGCGTTTTTGAGTGTGTCAACTTTCGAACCTACAATAACCATTAATATTCACCTGAAAGAATACTTTTTTTTCCTTCTCAAATCTGTATCTAGTTGCTATAAATATATTAATGTATTATGAGATGCAGTACTTCTATTTTTTAAAACGTTTTTCTGAATTTCACTTGGTGTGTGTGTGTGTCATCAAATTTCAGTCTGTTAAATTTGTAACTATCAAAATGCGTCTGAGTACAGAATCGTTTATTTCCCCCTATGAAGCCTGATACTTAGACATTTACGCGACAAGTTTAACTTATATTTTCTTTTAATAATACAGTGCTGGCCCAACAAGCATTTTAAAATTCATTTTCAAACGGCGTTTTTGGCTGAGCATTAAGTCCGTAAAACGGACCAGGGTAGCCACATTTGGCAAAATACCGCCAAATAATTCCTGTCGCCAAGGGAGGTTGGGTTAAACTGCCTTCCAACCATTTAATTTACCGGATGAATCAATTAATTTTAGTTAGTTTTAACGTTTTTATGTATTTCACTTGGTGTGTGTCTATCTGTGTGTGTATCAGTGTGTCGTCAAATTTTCCATCATTAATTTAACCAACTTCGCATCAAGGTAGAGCTCTGAAATTTTGGGAACCATTCTTACTTGCCTAACAATGTAATATTTAGATATTTTCGACCAGTTTTAACTATTATTTCAATATAATTTTCTTTAATATACTTTGCCATCATATAAAAACGTTGGTTTTTATCTCGAATTGTTAAATGTCCGTATCAAATGATAAATGCTGTGTTGATAATGATTCTTAGTTAATATGATTAAAATTTAGTGGTTTTAAGAAATATTTAAGTACACATTTTTATATTCTGGTAGTATTTTACAGTCCTCCCCTTCCCCCTAATTATTGAAATTTATTCATTCCAAATTATTTACGTGTGCAGTATTGATACGAAGTGAATATATTTTAAACAGCAATGCAGATGTGTTGTAAATAATTTTGCTGCTTACTTTGATAAATTTAAATCTTATAGGAGGAAAAAAAAATGATTGTGATTTGTTTAAATATGACTATTTTTTTTTTGGAAAAGAAGTTTTATGTTTTCTCCCCTTAATTAGCTCGCGAACTTATTCAGATTCTCATTGTATTGACCGGGAATTTCGGAATTTTTTTTTTAAAAAAAAGGTCGAGAATTATTTCTGGATCGAACTCTTTATGTATAAATAGTTGCGGAATCTAGCATTATTTTTTGAATAAAAACTTCCTTGTACGTTTGATCAGTTGAGCTTGAGTCTTCATGATGTTGATTTTAATGGAACCCAGATCGAACTTCAAACTTGTTTTAGCCCGCCATTGTGCCCTATTCCCTCGTTTAGAAGAATTAACCACTGGATTAGTCACTCACTTTTTTCCTGCTTCTGTCAAGTTTTCCGATTCTTACAAAGGCTTCTTGTCATAAAACAAAGGCGTCACTTCGACCCTATTGTTGACAGATTGCGACCCATATTTAAAGCGGAACCTGTTCCGAATTGCAACACCTCAAGGGTATTGGAAAGATTCGGAAAGCCGATGTTCAACCCTTATGCAATTAATTATTCCACAAAACAAAAATGCTCGGGCTGTATATCGTAGACAATCAGCACCTTTTTTACGCGCTGGAACACTGACGTGGTCTTAATGGATCACTGTTTGGATCGTTAAGATTTACATAATGAACTTGCACTGTATAGCATAAAGTGCTGTAATACATTATTCAGAAATTGGAAAATTATTATCATAAATTTTATTCATTGAGTAGGTTTTATTTCAGTTCCAGAGTAAGTTGTGTTTGAGTAATTTTATTTGTTTCATTATGCGTGAAGGAAAAAAAAATGCTGTCATCTACGTGTTTATAATTAAGTAGATATTATCGCTTTTATCATGTCTCCGATATTCAACTATTCGAACATTTAGTCGAGGCGTTCAGTATTCTTTCATTCAGACGAGTTGATAAGTTAATTAATATATCATACTAAGAATATGCGAAACATTCCAAAAATTTTTATTAGCATGATTTGTTAATCAGTGGGTTAATTTATGATGTTTTGATAGACGGATTCAAGCTTGTTTTCATCGAACACCAAATAACCATTTGTATATTTGAGTTGTTATTTTGTATCCAGATATACTATGTTTGTTGTGCATCGTAAATATTGTATTTTTAATCATATTATTTGTAAAGTCAAACTAAACTGTAGTGAGTTTAAATTAGATCTCTATGTGTACAAACAAAATTAGAAAACCGAAAATATGAATTATTTCACAATTAATGTAAATTGCATTCACTGTTATTCACTGCATAGCCAAATAGATTTTTATGAAGGATATAACAATTTTCATAACATTATTTTAATATTCAAAACAGTAAAACGCCATGCATCTAATATTTGCCCCTTACATGCCTATTATTTATCTGCAGTATTTCTCCACGAAAATATTCGTAGAATATATGCATATAATTAACGAGTCGATAATAATTCTAGTTTGTTTTAATATATCTAAATCTGCGAATGAGAAAAGGAAGACAAAAGCTTATAAAGACACACATATGGTTCGTTTAGTGAAGTTAAAGAATCTATAAATCCATCTCAGAAAGTCAATTAATTATGGATTAGAGTGTGGGGCCATCTGTATCGATGCCTGTTCTGGTTTAAATCAAACAGAATGTTAAAACATAGAATTTAATGAAACATTAATCTCGTGAAGTAACATATTCTTTTTTATACAACTTCTGCACTTCTAGAAATACGTGACTTTAACGGATAACAATCCTTTCGCTACGCTGTTATTTATGGGACCCTTATGAGTGGTCTGTCTGATTAATAAATCAAAATTTCAGGCATGTGTGAAATACTTGTTTGAGTTAGGTTCATGGTTCTTCGAAACGCGATGGGGTTATTTTTATTATCTTAATTCTCCTGTGCGGAATTTACGAAGCTCAGCGATTAAAAATCGTGTGAATGGAATGGCCGGATTCTTTTTTTCTCCCCCTTCTGCCTTTTTCTCGTTCAAAAGCTGGCAAGTTGCCACGAATATAAGTTCCATTCTCAATTCGTTCTGAAATATTCAAAATTTGAAGCGTACGGATTTTTTGTTTGTTTTGATTATTTATTTATTATTTTGTGTGTGTGTGGTTACATAGTTTTAAAGTGAAATTTTTAATAGAGAGAATTACTTTTTCCTTGTTTCGTACGTATTAAAATTTTTTATTATCATCAGGATTGATCATTCGAAATATTTAAATATATGATTTGTGTGCCTGTAATTATACGTCTTGTACAGTTGTATTTGGAATTATTTGTTTTATGTACTCGCTCTGAATTTTTAGGAATAATTTAAAAGTTGAAACGTTTAAAAGAAATATTAATTTCATTGTTTGATATATATCAATGTATTCTTGTCATTTGTTCCCGAACTACGGCCTGCCAACCGGATTTGGTCTGTAAAAAAATTTTATGTGACTCACGGACATATTCTCTCTCTCTATATATATATACATATAAGGCTCCCGTCTACTGGCCACTTTGATTTCGTCAGTTAATGTTAATCCTATGGAATTCCGAGTTTCGTTCTCAAATCTTTACTATTTGAATGCAGTAAAGTGCAAACGAAAGAGCAAAAAAATAATGAAAGCTTCTGCGGAATTACTTTTTTTCCCACCGATTTTTAAAAAATTTCCCCCCTCTATTTTAATGAATCGTTTGTAAATTTTCCGGTCTCCAAAATAATTTTTAAAAATCGGAGGAAAAAAGTATTTCTACAGAAATCCTTCATTATTCTTTTGCTTTTTCGTTTGCACTTAATCGCATTCAAACAGTAAAGATTTGAGAACGAAAGTCGAAATTCCATAGGATTATCATTAAGCTGAAGAAATCAAAAGGACAGGTAGACGGTATCCTTAAAGGTATTCCTTTGCAATAGGTTACATGTTTCTCTGATCTTTTTATGCTCTTATTTACGTTCTCAGTATACGATTTCGTCTTCTCTAATGACGTACCTTATTTTTGAACCCTTTAATATTACATTGAAAAAAATAAGTAAATGGCTTTTTTTTTATCACATGTGAATTATTAAATTTCCTTATTTATAAATACACATCTTTCGTTTGACTTTATAAAATCTGGATTAGTTAATCAAGGAAATTTTGAGTTGGTTCATCAGAATTAATTTAAAAATTTGTAACATTAAATATTCTATTTTAATCAGTTAAATGTTGGCTTCCAAAATAAAATTATCTTTGTCGTCTGTATAGCCCAAAAGTTGTTTAAAAAATCTTATTTATTTCATTTCTCAATTACTTACGAAATATATTATTCATAACGTATTGTATGTGACATAAAATAAATGCATTGCGGACGCCGCGATCTGATTGGAACAGTATTTATTATTTGTCATACGATATCGATGAATAGAAGAGTTAACTCTTTGTATGCCCCAATTGGTTTGCTTTGCACAATCGCTTGGTCCCTTCTCAATGAAAAATAAATACAACCCCCTGCTCAAAAATGTGTAGGAGTAAAAAAACCAAGTCCTGGGAAAAAAAGATAGAGCTTTCAACCTTTTGGCAATCGGCAACTAAAATTAAAAACCGTTTAAAGTAAATGCTTCTGTGGCTTCGTTGAAATGTGTTTATTTACATTTGCGAAGGGGGAAGCATCTCTTTCCCCCCTGAATCGCTTCCACCGTATAACAGGTGGCACAAGTGCGTTCATTTTCTCCGTGAAATGACTCCTGATTAATGCGTCCAAAGTACAAGGGTTTGTGGCATTTTTCCCAGCGCTTTTCTCTATTTGAAACTGTTAATGCCCCTTAATGTGACTTCGCTACTGAATTACAAAATATTAAATAAGGCTATTAATTTATGCATAACCATTGGCAAAAAAATAATACTACTTTTGATGCGCTAAAACTCATGGAGATAAAAATGAGTGAATAAATAAATTATAAATATGTAACTCAATGCAAAGGAACAAGAATTTAAATATGTGGAGCTTAAATTATTAAAAATTAAAATATCAGTGGTATTAAACCTAGTCCCTACCGCTTAGTAGTTGCTCCAGCTTTCATGGTAGGCAGTAGGGATTTTGTTGTAATTTATGAATCCAAATTCGTTATTCGAAGAGAGAATTTTATCAGTTTTCTGAATTGTCATCTGTAAAAGATGATGCTACTACAAAGAATAATGATCTGCAGTTACCTCATCGAACTTAAATTGGACCTGGAATAATGATATAAAGATATTTTGAAATGAAAAGGTGGAAGAAAAATACTTTAGTTGTAAATATTGAAGAGGTTGGTTGATAAACTTGCCATAAAGTGTTAAAAATTAGATATGATGAAGAAAGTGAATTTAAATTTGATAGTGGTGGTTGTGAAAACCCTATGGCAAGATACCTATCACACATCTAAATAAATGGAAAATAATATTCAGTTAATTTTTTGATACCTCTCGGTACGTCATATCCTGTGGAATTAGGCTTTAATACTGTTAAACATATGTATGAACAAAGAAAGAAATCGACTTTCGTTTGTTCCTTACAAAAATTGAGTCAGATGTCCAATGTTTAAATTTCGGAGCATTAGATTTAGGGATCTTATTAAATATTTAATTAAATGTAATTTCATCATGCTTCTATGTATGCAAAGTGTAAATCAAAAGATAAATTTAACTGCAGTAAGCTTTTTTATAAAGATTTATTCGATCAAATTACGACATAAAATATTTGGTAATTTGTTATTATTGGAGGATTTATTTTTCTATTTTAATTTGCTTTATAAATATTATAAATATTAACTTATAATTTTATGAATAGTAAAATTTCTGCTTTATAAGTTTAACTTCCCTACGATATAAATCGCCATTACTGTGGGCCTGGTGGCGGCTAGAAAATTTTACTACTAACAGTTATACCAAAGTGGGCGGTAAGTGTAAAAGGGTTGATTGCCATGAGAAGTAACTATAGTTGAAAGTAAGAATTTGACATCATATCTAAAAGGCAAATATTTCGGGTTATAATGTGATGCTTAATTAGAATGAACTCTCTGAAAATACCTACTGTGCAAAAAAGGGTTTTTGTTTTAAAAGTAATATTCTTCATTTCTAAAGGTCCAATTGTTGAACGTCGGTCAAGAATCTTTGAACTGACTTTTCTGTCATCAATAATGAACTTTCTAACTTTGTGTGTTCTCTGGAAGGTTGTTGACTTCAACCGAAAAAGGGATCCCAGGGATATGATGCTCCAGATTTTGACCTCCTCAAAACAATGTCACTGTTCGTTCTCGAATGTCATCACTGATGGGGTCCAGGATTCTTTGTCCTCCCCCGTTCTCTTATCACCCCACATGCTTTTCCGCTTTATTCTGCAAAAAGGGAAAAAAATTCTATGGTTCCCTCAACTTGGTAATGAGTAAACAAGTTCCATAGTCGGTGCTTTTGAAGTAGTGAATAAACAAATCTTTCTGAAACGGAGTAAAATGTTGTTTTGAGAATTCTAACGTTCCTTAATTCCCAACTTTTCTGTTATCACACTATAATTTCCAATTTTAAAGCAAATAGATTTATTTAGTACACGTTAATATTTTCATAAAATTTTAATGGCATTCATTTATTTAATATGTTAAGTTAGCAGTAGTATGAATTATTCTGCTAAAACTTGCTCAATACAGCTTTTATATTAAAACAAATTTTTAATTGACAGGTACTTAAATTTCTTTTTATCTTTGTTTTCCCAGAAATTTGTATATTTTTTTTTTTTTTTTTTTTTTTTTTTTTTTTTTGTAAGTAATTATAAAATATTTTTTAAACTATAACTTACCTTTAAATGTTAGAAAATTAAAGTAAAATTTGCTAAACGCGTTTAATGTTTGTAATTTTTTTTTCATGCCTTAAAGCCTAAAGGAATAAAAAATAAAATGAAAGCAGAGAACGAAAATGAATTTTCGTTTGTCTCGTTTTGAAGAAAACTGCTAAGTCGGAATAAGAAATTCGAATCTGATTTTATTTTATATGAATTTCCTGTTACATAAGACTTTAAGATAGACAAGATAAAATATCTTCTTTTAAAATTTTAATAATCCCCATATAAAAAAAAAGATGAAGAAAACTATTTTATGTCATTGTCTAAAGATGTATTATTTTCATTCACTGAAATAAGTTCTGTCAACCTTGTAAAAATTTAACATATAATCGAATTCGCAAAGCAACTGTGGTTTAACACAGATGATCAAATTCACTCTCCATTTTAGCTATCTGTGACAGTTTAATAGGGCTCAGGAGGTTCGCCCAACCTGAGAACCAAGTATTCTCTTGTGTCGTCCGTTCACTCCCACCTTGTCGCGCTTGTCAAATCAATAAATTTTTACCCTTGGGAACCGATTTCTGAACATCTCTCTTATTTAATTGGGGTGGGGAGAAAAGTTCTCTTATCTGATATATACACTACACTAAACGTACCTGCGGTTGATGCTGTTGATGAAATTAGTTGTCGAACGGATTCTTCAATCCAGATGATCCTACAGGGAAATGTTGTTATGAATCAGATGGATTGGGGAGGTGATTATATTATTCTCTGCCATAATTGCCGTGAATTGGGAGAATAGGAAAGAGAATTTTGAAATATGGCAGAGTTTGTATTTAATTAATGTATTTGAAAAAAGTCTTGTGACTGCAATTAAATATTGTACTTTGTAATCATTGCATCAAAACTTAGTTGTTGTTTTTTTAAATAGAAGAGACTTGTTTATTTTAAATTGATGTATTTTTTGAGTGTTCGTTCTTGGCTGTTTTTTAGGACATCTCAACTCGCTAGAGTAATGGAACAAAAACTGGCACTCATTTGTTTTTTTCTGAGAAGTTATTTCTGAAACGTTATCGATGTACCAGATTGTGATGTTTTAGTACAAAAATTATATACATGCATGTATGTGATTGTAATATTTTTTTAATATAAATTAGGCGTCTTTTTTTTTACCAGATTCACGTCTAGTTTAACTAAATGATGCAGTATTATGAGAAAACATGCTGTTTTAATAGAGTTGTGCTTGAATGAACTTCCGATTGCTGGAATATAGAGATAAAGTAGCGAAGAATCTTAACTTATTCTTGTTATAATCTGAATTATACAGCTGGTTTTAATTGTTAAATATTGGTTATGAATACTGAAATAGAATGTTACATATGCAACGGAAATAAATATTCATTTTTATTAAAATTTCCATTCTTTTTTTTTTAAAGTCTGTTAATAAGAGCAAAACATTTTAAAAGGATTGAACTGTGCATTTGGTTTATGTTTGTGTGTAATAGTTTCTCATATTGCATCTTCAGATAGTCTTTTCGTTAATACAGTGAAAATTTAATAAAATTTTTTGTTCGTTATTTTTCGTTTATCAGTTTTCAGTTATTAGAAAACTCAATTAAAAATGCGATGATTATTATAATAAAATTTAAAAACCTGAACTTTCTACTTTAAGTAATTATTCAATTTTTACTGCCTTATTAAATTTCGAGATTTTGCTCTTCAGGATAAAAAAAATGTCTATACTCTAAAAAAAGATTGAACTCTAAAAAAGGGTTTTTAGGTTACTTACAGATGATAAATGATTAATATATGAGGGCTTACATTTGATTTAAAGAAGTGAATCGCCCTCGCATATATATGAGCAAGACAAAGGACAAATATATTTTGGAAGCTGTGCTCCCTTAAAATCTCTTCTGGTAAGTACGGGCATCATGACCCCGAGGCACCTTAGTGATCTTTTTCTTTCCCATGGGGTTTACTGTCTTTTGTAAACACGGGTAACGCACTCCCTGGATACCCTAGCGATCCTTCTCTATTTTCGACCCTCCTTCTTGTCAATCACTTATCTTTTTTTCAACTTCACATCTAGACCACAGTTTAATCTTGTTTGGCGCAGCATAGCCATATCTGGCTCTTGCGCCAATAAACTTTACATTCACTCACTCCCTTAAAATCTCGAAAATTTGTCCTTATAAGAGAATAAGAATTTTATGGTATAAGAAATCTTGCTTAAAATACGATATTAATTAAAATGAACAAAAAGCATTGAAAGATGGATATTTTCGAGAGTGAAACCCAAACTAGGGGTGAAGTGAGAGGGGAATTTGTTGATGGATTTTAGGAGAACCAGGAATTTTTAATTTCTTCCCTCTCATAAGCTGTCCTATTCTGTTTCTTTTAACATTTGAAATCACCCTTGCCTGTAAGCCCCTTCTCTTTGCTTGTTAATAACTGACTCTGATAAAAGTTACTAATAATCCCTTGTTGTCTTGTGATAACTGCCCGTACAATTTGTTCACAATACGCGATTGAGTGCTGTGAATGGGTAAATTCGTCCTGCAATCAGGCGTCGGCCAATGAATGAATTGCTCGTCTTCTTTAATTAACTCAAACTTTCTTTGGACGTATTTCGGTGGCATTCTTTAACGAAACGTAACCCAATATCTTAATGAGCACGTTACTGTGACCTTTCTTTACCTCCCTCCCCCCCTTGTGACTATCAGCAAAGAGTCGCCTCGGCGCTGTCTGTCTCTTGTCACATGGCCCGCCGGTCACTTGGCAAGAATTCGGCACCCAGTAACTTCGGCGACGTGTTTATGAACAATTCTACATCCGGCCTTGTTTGTTGTTGTTTCGGCAGTGCCATTATTTTTAATGTTCTTTGTGTTTTGCTTGTTATCTACTTCGCAGACATATTAGCATTCAAATGCAGTTTTTCCCCTTCTTCTTTTATTTTTGGTTTGGAAAGACAGTGCCGGCTAAAATTAGGGCAGAAAGTGTAACCGAATCCATGCTTTTTCCTCAAAAGTCATTAATTATGTAATTGATAAATGCTCAAGACAGTGCGGTGTGTGAGAAATCTTGTTTTTTTATTTTTTTCTCTTGAAGATTGCTCGGAAAGAAAAAGAAGAATGTGATAAGAAGAATTGCGGTTACTTGTTTCGTGGTTTTGTAATAGACCCGTACATCAAAACGACCATTATATATTGTTTGTTGGGACTCTTTCGATCAGTGTCATTTTTATGTTCAAATCTTGTAATTTTGGAGTGTTGTAATATGTACTATTGTTTTGAAAACATACAAAAGTTTCCATCCAAGTTTTTGTTCGATTTTTTTTGCTCTATTTGAGGAATATCTGTAAATACTTTTTCACTGCTTTGCTATCAACTCACGAGGAAAGCGTGATTGGAAAATCAAGTATTGTGTGAATTCCTTTCATTTGGTGAATTGTCAAAATCTTTCTTTGCAAACCTTTGTCACCAACTGTCTTGTTATTTAATGAATGCTATATGAATACGAAGAGGTTTATACCCATGTTTAGTATGGTCATTGTTTATATACAGCGCCTCTACAAATGCTTCGTAACATACCACTTCTAATAAGTAAAAAATTTTACAAATAATAAATATAATAACATTTTTAAAAATGAATGCTTGTTTTAGTTTTAAATGTTTCACATATACTACAGTCAGATTCAGAGTTTTTCTATTGTCACATTTATTTCATTATATACTTTCAGATCAAAATGATTTGTTGGTCGTCACTTGTTTCTTTTATATATATATATATATATATCATCATCATCAATTTGTCTGGCAGCAAGTTAATATTTATTACAATTCTTTGAACTGTATAAAATAATTTAATCATATTTTTTTTAAAAAAATAAATGAAATAAAACTTATTTGTATTTGTTCAGTTGAAAAATTTTGCTCTAATCTCATTGCTCCATTCTCCTAAAAAAATCCCCTTAAATTTATGAATTTAAAAACTTGTTTCCTCTTCATCGTAATAATTATTTTTCAGCCAACTGAACTCTAATATTGTCTCGCGAAATTTTGTTATTTACCAATTCAATTTTAATTAGCCACCCAATTATTGTGGGGCTATTGTTTTAGTTGGATCACATTTCAATTTTTTTTCGTTTGCTTCATTTTTAATTCATTTAGTTTAAATGTATTCAATTTAATAATTTATCGTTTCCTTTCATTTTATTATCGGAAAAGATTACTCTTGTCCTTTTCTCGGTATTTCATCGTTTGCTTTAATTCTTATATTTAATTGAGTACTTTAATAGTTATTATAAAAAAAAAAAGCACACCTTGGGTGGCTAAATCTGTTCTTTTCAAAGCTTTGCATTGAACTTTTTCATTTTTATAATTGTTTTCGTTTAACGTTCAAGAATAAGAATCAAACTTGGAACACTTTATACAAAGAAATATATTTCCGTTATACAATACACTTAAAATGCGTGTAAGTTAAGTCCTAATATGATATTATTAGAGTATTCTTATTTTTGAAGAACAATTAATTTGAATTCAATTCTTTAACATTAGTAACATAAGCGAACTGTCGCCTTAAAGTCGGCATGATCCAAAATCGTAAAGTTAAAAAGTTAATTTCAGACAAGTGGAAATTTATGCCACCCACTGGGGGGGGGGCAGAAAAATCTCTTGGTTGTCACCGCAACTTCCGGTCCCTTCGTCACCCCTGAGCTGCGTCGTCCCCTTTAACCTCGTTACCCGCCAAAGAACGTCCTCCCACTCTTTCATTTCTCATTTGGAAAAACAAAACGTTAGAGAAATCCGCCGAGCATTGACCTTGAACTTGGCTCTCTCGTCCCTCCACATCTGGGACTAGCGCATGTAAGAATAATAAAAATCATTTGTTAAAATGCTATGTTTTTCCTTTTCTTTCGAAGGGAATTATTTATTTCTTTATTTACTGGAAAGTAGGATAGAAATCGAAAATTATGAGTTTCTTTCCGCCTTTGTCATCATCCTAATTTAATTCTGTTGTTGACTCAAGTAATAAATTGCTTTAAAAATCCCAATTTGGGTTCTTCGTGGATATGCAGAGCTTGAAGTTGATCATTTTTATTCAGGATCCATTTTACCCAATGTGCGTTTCTTGCTTGGTGCGAGTCCAGATGAAGAATGGCGTCTAAGATCGCCATCGAGAATTAATTCAATTATCATTAGACCTGGTTAAAAATAAATATTTCTAAGCCATTTTTGTTTTGTGTCTTGTTAGGAAATTTATCAGAAATTATTTTTTTCATGCTGAAAAAAAATTTAAAGTATTTGACATGCAGATTTAAGAATGTCTTTCATTAATCGTTCTCTGAATCTGAGATATCGAATGTGATTGTTAATAGAACATGCAGTCCTCTTGGGCTTAACTTCTTCAGGCCGCGACATCCCCCCTCCTCATTCTGCTCAAGTGGTATAAATTACGGTTCTGTACACATTTACCGATTATTTAATAAGATCATACGCAGCTTTCTGTTTAGGTAAACTTCGAAATGTATTTTGTAAAAGAATGTCTATTGTATGTACGAATTTAAAAGTTAATCAATATAATTAATCTTAGATAGTCCCGCGAGGAAGCCAATGTATGTTCTAATTACTTGAGGTCGATATCATCATGAGCCTGCATTTTAATAAATACAAGCACAACTCAATGTATTGTACCCAGAATAGATACTTTAAATTTATGAGTGTTTTAAAAAGAGCTTTCAATTCGGTGATATTATTTTGCTGATAAATCTCATAATTATGAACAATCCAACTTCACGAGTGCACTAGAAAAAAATAATAGAAACTTTTTATTTCCCCTATAAGATTTTTAATCAAGTGAAAAGAACCACGCTTGGGGACTTGAATGTTTAACCGATGTGTCGCTGGTTAGCAAATAGGCTCCTCTGATATTGACTTAGTTTATAATAGTTTATATAATTGCAAAAGTTATCACTTTCAATCCATTGGATAGCTCGAAAAACGTAAACGAAAAAACTCTCTTGATTTTCTTGCACTTAGAACAACATGCTCCCCAAAGTGAAGTAACGAAAATAACGAATCACCGAAAGTTTTCATCACTTCGCCAGTTAGTTCGGCTGTAAACCACTTATCAATCAGATGAGTCGTATTTTATGAGCACTCAATAAATCTCCATAAAATGAAACGCACGAGTCTGAAATCCTGCATTTCGGTGAAATTGAAGCGAATGCAATCTATCCTCGCCATTCATCTTCTCCATCTATTGTTGCTGCGCCATTCGTCATTTCCCCCCTCCTTACTTTAAAATTATGGCCCCAGGAGTGTTAGTTATCGACAAGCGAAAGTGTTGTGCTTGGCGTTCCTTTTCGACCAAAATAATCATATTTTTAGCAGTTCCGTTTCAACTTCGGTTTCCTTTTCTTATCTTACTCTTCCTCGTCTGTCTTTTCACCCTTGTCCAAACTCGTGGAGAAGTTCATGTCGTAAAATGGAAATGAATTGTGCCGTTTGAATTTTTCTACAATTGTTTATGCAGTAGAAAATATCTTGTATCTATGGATCCGGTGATTATTTACTTAGGATGCGCAAATAGTTATAAATAACGAAGAGCGGTTGTTTGCCTCAGAAATTGTTAGGTTTAAAACTATTGTGCTGAGCAGAATGATTGTGCTGTGCATGTGAGATACTTACACATGCCATTTTTTACACCAAATTTAATTACAGGCCTAATGGTTGCTATATATTGTGAGAAAATCGTAAAAATTGCGTACATAACGATAAGAATCAAACGTACATCCAACTCATTCAAAAAAAGACAAGAATATTTTAAGAGCTAAAATTCTACCAATAATAATGTGAGGTAATATATGTAATCAAAGGTTTAGTTTTTATTAACGTCGCACTAGAAGCAACACGAGGGCTATTGGCGACGGACCTCGTAATTTTGAACCACGGTCAAGTGACGAGGACGACACCTGAGCCTGGCACCCCCCTCTCCTAACATCCACACCACGCCAACGGGAGGACTCTGTATGTAATCAAAGGAATCACTCTTTCTTTCTTAAAGCTTATTCATACAGATGAATCATCACGAATGTCAACAATAGTAGGTAAAATAACTTAATTTTTTTAAAATACCTTACCGGTGGTCATGGTCGCGGACTTGCAGGCGGCGTTGTTTTCATCTAGTCGTGGGTTGGAGTTCTGATGCCATTAAAGATTCGCCATGTATCCGAGAATAATAGTTATTATATATATCTGGTTATGATAATTATTAATATAACCATTCATATATCCCACAAAACTGGACATCTACTAATTTTTAGATACGTATTCCAAGAAATCACTTATTTCATCATTTTTTTAATGAACAGGAATAAACAAAGGAAAATGGGTAATTAATGTGATCTTTAATTTTTCTGAAGAACTATTGTGCTTAAAAATATTTATTAGATGTTGCTTTCAAATAAGAATGAAATTCTTAGAGGTTTTTTTTTTTATTTATTTACTTTGGTTATTAACATAGTTCTAAAAACTGCGGTTGTTTTTTGCTCTCCCGCAACTTTTTCTTAGGAAAAAAATACCATTTCTGTAGGTGGAAAAAAATACCATTTCTGTAGGTGCATTAAGAGCTTTTATTTTTTTTAAAAAAATTATTACAATGGATTGCTGTTTTCTGGAAATGAAACTGTCCTTGGGTACAACGGGACACGTTGCTTAAAAGTCGTTCAACGAGACGTTAAAATCACATTAGATGTACTGAATGTAAATATCATCTATGGCCGTTAAAAGTACATATAAATAAAGCTCGCACCCCAATGTGCTTTTTAATTCCATAAATATTACTATTTCCTCTTGTTGGTTCTACATTATGTCTGACTGTTTTTGTTATTCTGTAACATACATATTAAGACAGATTTAATATGAGTAAATCATCTATAAATGGCTTTCCAACTGTTATTTTAGCATTGTATTACTTACCTCTTCTTTTAAGTCTCCTTTCAAAAGCTATTATAAAAATTTCCTTTTACAAGTTTAGAAATTAAAAAATAATTAATGTTAAAACTTTTTTATGGTTATACAGCTTTCCGATTATTATTTCTGCGCAGTAACTTCTCAGTAATATGTAAAGGATTGCAGAAAAATTATAATTCATTAATGGTTTCTCGCATAAAAACGTTCATTAAGAACACGATATAAAAGTAATGGACCCTTTAGTAATTTTTACTGTGCATATTTTAACACTGCACAGGGAAAGGCTGTCTCCCAGGAATGTCTTCAAGAAGTATTCGAAGCAACCAGTAGTATAATGAAGACGTTCCATTGTGTCGGTTTTTCACGGTTCTCTAATTGATTAATTTCTTCTAGTCTTCTTGATTTGTTGCACGTTAGCAATGTTTTATTCTGTCAGATGTAAATGAAATGGCACCAGGTGAAAGTATAAATAGCTTGGACATTATTTATCCTGAATACAGCTTTAGTTCTCCTTAACTATAGGTTGCTTGTTATTCCAATCGCAAATACATTCATCCCTTGATTTACACGGTAGATACGTGCTAACTGAAACTGCGTATAAAGAGATCAGAATTTTATGAAAAAGAGAGTTTGGTTCTTTAGTTTTTAAAATTAAATTAACAATATTCTGTAAAAAAGAAAGAAAAAATAACGGTGTTCCTTATAAATTCAAACGCAAGTGAGCCTTTGAAAAGTTGGAATGCACCTTACCATTGTTGTTGCACATTATTCAAGTCATTAACGGAAAATTCATCTGCGTTTATCCGAGATGCCCCTTCACTATTTGAAATATTGGTTACATTTATTTCGTAAATTGTTGTTGATTTACTTTTTGATGATAAGAAATCGATGCAGAGAGACAGACATTTTGAATATACACATATATAAATACTACTACATTAATATAGCATTCGTTGAATTTATTTTTGTTGTATCGTGTGTGTGTGTGCAATACAATCGCATAATAAGCACAAAATTTGCTTTGTTTTCATTTAAAACTGTATAAATTAAGTTCCGAGCAAAACGAGTTATTAGTATATATATTATGTTTTTCGATTGTTCCAACACAAATGCATGAAGTCATTTAGTTTTGATTGATTAAAACAAAGTGATTTTAGACATTTATATTGAATTTCAGTCTTGGGAAAAGTTTTCCTTTGAATGATTATTTTTACAATTTATTAATACATTATATTTCTATTTTAAACATATTTTTACAGCTAATGGTTATTATATCCAATTTTTTCCCCTTTTGACCTTAGACTCACATTTTGTTGAGACTTCATATCCATTTTTGAACGACTCTTATAGACTTGATTATTAGTACGCGTTGAAATCTTTAATACTGTTATTGTTCATTGTTATGTGTATTTTGCACAAGTTTTTCTTTATGTCTCTATTCTTTTCCAAAACAAAGTTCCGTTTTTTCAGTTGATTACAGTTTCATAGATGAAAGAGGAAAATGATTTCCCCCCCTTCCAGAATTTTGTTTAGGTAAAAGGAGGAAGATTAAAGTATTGAAAAAAAAGATTGCGAAAACTATGCATCAATCCTATTCTGCGTATTTTTTTAATTCGTGCACTTTAGATTATTAGTCAGACAAGACCCTTTCACATGATTACTTATGTTATACCAGAGTTTTTTCTTGACTTTCTCTTTGTCGCTAACTCTAGATCAGTGACGCACCTTTCTTTTGTCATTGTGTATTTTATTTTCGATTGTCTTCATTTTACCTAATTTTTTGTGTTATTTAAAACAATTCATTCGGTATTTTAGTACGTGTGCTATTTTTTTATTTTTTATAATTTTATTTATGTAAATAACTTTAATATAATATTTTATTTGCAAATTTTTTTTATCAAGTGTAGGTCAATATAAAGCCTGTTCTTATTCACTAAACATCCACTAATAGGAAATAAATTTTTGATAGCTATTTTGATTAAATCTCTCTCTCTTTGTGAAAAAGTTGATAGAACAATTTTTTTTTTTTTTTTAAAGATAGAATTATATAATTCTGTAAAAAAAATCTATACACTGGATATTTCATACAAATAATTTACATTTCCTATAAAACACGACACCTGATTTGTTCCCCAATTTTTAAAAATCGCCAATATTTATCTGGGATAATGTTTCGTTGGAATTAATAATGATTGATTTCCACGGATTAAACTGCGTATCGAGTGTTTAATGTAGGATATTAATCGGCTCAATTCAAGTAAGAAAATATCGTTGTGGTTTTAATCTCTTGCCCACGTCAGAGAATTTCTTTTTAAAACCCCCTAGACGAGCGCGTGCCGGAATCGTGAGTGGGCCCGACCGTCGTGGGCTCGATTGATTCATAGAGGAACAACTCTTGATATTGTTTCCGCTTTCACTTGACATCGAGGTCAACTGGCTACGTTGGATCACGCCTTTTGTTTGGCCACCTCTGGCTCCGAGGGAGATATTTTGCGCATTAAGAGATGTGTATGAGTAATGTCTGAGATTAAATTCATATTTCGTTTGCGATGCGTGTTATCTAATGTGGTAGTACCAGTTGACGAAAGATTAAACTGATTGAATTAGAAAGCTCCTTGGCTTGTTTATCGACGCCTTTAGAAGGATTTCAATTTTGTGACAATATATAATTTAGAATTCTTGATTGATAACCGGAATAACTTTTCGAATTTAATTTTTATCTTAGTCATATTACTCGTTGAATCGCGAATTTTATGTAGGAAATGAATTCCCCCCTCCCTCCATAATTGTACTATTAAAATTAATCCTTTTAAAAGCTGAAATAACTTCATAAAAGCCTGATTTTTTCTGAAAAAAAAAAAAAAATTTTTTTTGTGGGGGATGGAGGGATTTTCATTTATCAAAAATTTACAATACACAAGAGTTGGAAAATTTATTGTAATAAAACGACAATTTTAGGGAGCTCAGTATCAATAGGGGGGGGGACAGTATTGACTGTCAATATTAACAATAAACAGAAATGATTATCCCATAGTTGATTTTTTTCTTTGTATTGTATTATTGTGGACTCATTTCACGTGTGCTTCACTTTTTTTCCTGGTACATCTTAAATGTATTAATTTTTTTAGAAAAATGTTTTCATTCCAGCGAAATAAAGAGAAAGATCGTGGGTGTGAAACAATACGAAAAGCTAACTAACCATTACAGAGTTGTCCTATAATCGTTTACTTTTGTTATTATTATTGTCGTTCGTCTTTTGGACTTGTGTATCCCTATAGTAATAAAGAAGAATAAAAATTCTGAGATAATATTATATTGAGAAATTATTTTAATAAAATGCCGAGAAAAATTGCAGTGTGTTTTTACTGGTAGATTATTTGTTTTCATTGTCTACTGTGAATTCTTCCTTCCAAGTGTTTTGTTATTTTCTCCGAGAAAACAGCTGGAAAACAACCTCTCTGTAATACTAAAAAAATAATATTAGTGGTTCGTCTATTCATATAGACAATCCCGATTTATGCGACAGACAATACTTGTTGTATTTCTCAAGAGAAACGAACAGTTCCGTCATTTCTGTTTAAAAATTTTATTTACGATTTCCAAACTGCGAGGTATCCAAAGCGACAGGGGAAGAAAAAAAAAAGAATGAAAAGACGCAGAGATAAAACTTCATTCAACTCTTTTGAAGTCTGCCCGCCTCACGCCTCCTCTTCATTCTTGCCAGACGCGGAAGAAAAGAAACTCAAAAAAAGAAGAAAATATTAATTCAAGAATAAAACCTCCATCGAAACAGTCCTCCATTGAGTCTTCTTTGGAATGAAAGAGTAGAAGCTCGAACTTCTTCGGTATCCTGTCCACATGATGTCTCTTCCGAGAAACCAACCCATCCCTGCTGATATTCCAAACTGCTTGTTCTAAACTTAGAGAAAATAATAAGCAACCTCCTTTTCTTTTTTTGATTCTCCCGAAATCGTTGTCAGGCACCACCTCCCCATACAAAGGCCAACTCTGTCCGCTATCGGAAACCATGGGTCAGGGGTCGACCCATCCTTCGGCGTTGGGACGGGACAAAGCGTTCCATTGTGTTCCAGGCGTACCCCTTCCTTCGAGATTTGCGCAACTTGTGCTGCGCTGACAGAATTATGGTGGCCGTGTGACGTCACAGTGGAACAATGATTGACTGGAAACAGCTAACACTGCATACCACATGACGATAAAAGACTATCCTACTGTGGAGAAGTTTAGTTGTAATACTTTTTTTTTTCCAATCCTTTTTTGGGTTTTCCTTCAGCGGAAATGGCAACGAAGAATTGTCTTTGTTTATGTTCTTTTTTCCCCTCTTTTCTTCTGTCTTTTTTGAAGGTTCTGCTTATCATGCTAGGCTTACAGCTTGCGAAAGTGAAGAAGGGATTTTTACCGATCGAAGAGTAACTTTATCTGAAAACAATGCAATCCTTTTCAGAGTGGGTTTTCCCAGTAGCGCAAATAAATAAGCATTCGATTTTTTTTTAATTTAAAGTTTGTGAGCGGTTTCCGTAGTCAATAGCATGTGGAAAGAAAGGGTTGAGGAAGAAGAGTTCTTTATTAACGCGACGTATTAAATCTACTCATTATAGCACTGGCAGTAGTCCAAGATTGGGTCATATCCCGAGGGAAAAGAAAAGAAAGAGATGTTCCTCAGACTGCAGCAAACTTTTTAAAATAAACTATGATTTGAATTTCAGTTTACCGCTTTTTAAAAGATAACGAAAGTAAACATTTTGCGTTTGTGGGGATTTCTAATGCTAACTTTATAAAATCAGTCACACGTAAGGCAAAATGTGCTTGCTATTATTTTTCATTTTTGTACTACATCATTTCAACCACACTCGGTAAGGAGAGGATTGATAATTGGGAGCGAAACTATTTTCAGTTAAAAATAGTAACCACCCTCTCATCCCCACTCAGAAAGGGGAATGACCCATCAAGAGAAGCGCAAAAATCCGCGGAAATGTTATGGAATTTGCGAAGTATTCTTAGTACGTATTTTGTATGTATCAATTTGAGTATGGTAATTGCTTGTTTGCTAGTCATCTTAAAACCGCTAGTTTTAAATAAATACTGATAACTTTATTTTAAAAAAAAATCTGATGTCGATAGTGTAAAAAAAAGCAAAACTGTGGGGAAAAGGCATGTTTACGGAATTCATGATCTGACATAAGTCTCTTTGAATTATACGAATTCCACAAATGAAATTAATTTAAAAATATTTTTTACATTATAAATCAATTGCTTATAAAAAAAAAAACTGTACCGAAAGGCCTTTGGATCTAAACTATAGGTTTCCAGTCCTTTTTGGCCTCCCGCCTAGGAAAAAAAAATACCGACTCTCTTTATTTGAAATCAATAATGTAACCAAGAGTTTCCCAACTTTTTGGGTCATAACCCACTTTTTCAAATAGGGATTCGATATCGCGATTCTTTGGTCAAATGTACTGTATTATATATTGAAAAACAAGGACAGTAGCAATGAAAGGTTCATGTACTAGTCAAAAAAAATGTTAGGGAACAAAGCTATGATGTACCAGTTCCTACCTTGAAAACGGACTGGTCTTGCTCAAAAGACATTAAGGATTATTTGTTGAAAAATGCATTTAATGATTTGTAATATTAATCATGATTTTCAGAGCGTTCTTTGAAATATTGCCTGGTGGCGCGCGGGGGGGGGGGGGTTGGTCCTAGTCTTGGCCAAAGAACCCCACTTCGAATATTTTCAACACCCGCCGGTGGGAGCCGACTCCTTTGGGAACGAAACACTTATCTAAAATAGATGGGTTTTTTTAGTTTTTGTACTGAAATTTCAACCGTGTGCATAAGTAATTTAGGCTCCTCGAAAATGCATTTTGGAATCGTTAATTTCATTATCAGTAAAAAACTGTCTTCGGAGTAAGTTATCCTTGAATAAAATACTCGCATCTTTTTTTTTTTTTTTTAACGCGTATAGTTCTTATTGTAATTACAATTTTGAAGTTCTTTTGAAACATTCGTAATTTTCATTATTGTGATGGAAAAAATATTTTCTGTGAGAAAAGTTATTGGTAAAGGTAGTCAGTCGTTCTCACTAGAGTTAATTCACTATTTGAGGAAACTGCTTCAAAAATTCGACCGTGAAATTTTTTAAACGTATTATAATCTTTTCTACGTGATTTTTTTTTATCTCCACCAAAGAGTTGGAACTTTTTCCATTAAGGCAATTTTGTAATGATTGAAATGGGTAGAAATTAGAGCGCGTATTTTCTTGTGAATATGGTGGATGGGGTAGAACATTCCAATCGAGCTCCAACAACTTATGTTCGAGTTATCAAAGACGCGCGTTGTCCTAATGAATCACGATACCTTTCGATTCGCTATTTCTGAGAACATTTTTGTCCGTCTTTAATTCGTCTTATTGGGAACAATATTTCTCTGAACTCATCGTTTCGTTGTTTGGTGAATACAGTAACAGGAACCGTTTCCAATCCCACCAGACACAGAGCATGACCTTCTTCGGATGAAGACCAGCTTTTGCAGTGGCTAAAAGGTGGTTCATTTCGCTTTTCCCGAAAGATTGATCCCCTTTTCATCCTCAGTTAATACTTCCTTTAAGTATGATGGCCCCTCATTGCGCTTAGAAAGCTATTCGCTAATGGAAATGCTATGTTTCAGATTTCTTTCTCCTTTGAATCGCGTGGCACTCGCACAACAAAACGGTTTGCGTAGCCTAGTTTCGCAAAATGCTAAAGAATTGGTGGATTTTGATATTTTTAACATTTCTACTAATTTACGTGTCGTATAGCGAGGGTTATTCTTCATCAAATTTTAATCTGATCTTACGTGCGGTACAGATGGCCTACTCGAGCGTTCTTGATTTTTAAGGTCGAAATAACGAACTTAAAAACCTAGCAATCCACCTCCGCACAGTTCTTTCAGCTGCGGCACCTTCGCCATAAAAAGCGCATATCTTGTTTTCCGCTTGTATGACATTTTTGTGTGCGTGTCGATGCATTTCTCCCTCATATTATTTAAAAATTTTCGCTATTAAAATAGACTTCCTTTTTTGTCGAAACTAATTATAAATTGCAAAATAATTAAAAATACTATGCTTGAAAATCGTTATTCTATTGTAAGTATTCATCTTTTTTTAAAAAATACTACTAAGACGTTAAGTTTTGTACACGTTTTAGCTACTATGCTGTAATTTTTTTTATTTTTATTTAGAACCAGGCTTTAGATATCAGATAGTACATTTCTCTTTGAAAAGTATGTCAATACTCACACCAGGGCGCATATACCCAATTAAAAATGAATCAATCAAATTCCTTTTAATTTTACTTATTATGTATCGCCTGAAAAAACTATTTTCATTGTTGTTTCAAATGGGCAGATTAGAATTGCGTTGCACTAGTATTACAAATAATATATTTTGATTCATTGTATATAGACAAAGAAATAATTTGCAATATATCTTATATTAATGCCTGCATTTTATTCGGCATGTTTCAGACCGAATTTGAAATTAGTACTCATAAGTGTGATAAATGTTTCATCGCTCTATTTCTTATTCATTGAATGATATAATTAGCCTCCATTAACTTATATCCCCACGAAAGGAACATTTCTTTTTAAAATCCGTACTTTTTACGAAAGAAAAATAAAACCATGACTACTAACGTGAAGGCTGGGTGCTAACTCAAGTACCTACCTCGACGTCTAAACGTAATTTAAATTAACGAGATATTTCTTTTTTTTGTTGCGTTAGCAAACTTCAGAGTAAAGTTGGGTTGAAATGCGATTCCAAATACGTATTTAATAACTAATATTAAACCGTAGTTGATTGATTGTGTATTAACGTTGCGCATAGAAACACCACGAGGATTAATGGCAAAGAAATTCGTAATTTTAAATCTCTGTCAAGTGACGAGGACGGCAATCGAAGTGGCACCCCACTCTTTAATTTTCACATCATGCATACGGGATGACGTGGAGCCTGAACAGATTTAACAAGCTGAAGGAAAACATCATCAGCCACGAACTCGATGTGATGACCATTCGGCTACCGTAATCGCGCTAAACCAAGACAAATCGTGTATTAGAATTTGGAAAACGTTTCATGTCACTTCTAATATAGTCTCAGTTTTGGTCAACAACGTAGTACTTTTCATTGGAATAAGCTACATGACTGCGGTAGCCAAGTGGTCATAGTTGCGATTTCGGAGTCAGCATTGTGTCGTGAGTTCAAGTCCTGATATCTCTCAATGATTTTATGGCATGATCTGTTTGTCATTTTATTTTCAAGTGCTTTTAGGTCCTATAAATCTTATGGATTATCTTCCCACCAGGTGCCAATAGCTAGAATCTGACACATGGGAGGCGGTAAAACCGGCATGGGCCACTTAACTGCAACTTTATTTATTACTGGTTGTCGGACCATATGAGAATGGAAGCGATTTATGTGAGCTACTTCCCTGGAAGTACCAAAATAGGAGTGGAGTACAGAAGTAATGTTCCCCCCACATTTAGAGTGTCGAATAAAACATTTGTTTCGGTTAATGTTGCATGTGTTAATTCCCGTTAACTGTTTTCACCAAACCAGAGGAATGTCGTCGTAACAGCCATTTGATTGGAAATGGTTGGTGTTAGTTTTGGTTGAAAATTGCGCCAATTTTCATGGTCGACAGGATTTTATACTTTAGCCATTTTGATTTATCAGGTCGAAAGTAATTTTTAAAGATTTAAGTTTGGAGAAATGGGCTTACAAATTGCATAAATTTTGCGAGTTAAATTCATTTTAATGTTATTAATTTAAAAATTGCTGTATTGTTTGGAAGAAAATTTTTATTTTTTATATCACCTTTGGGGCTTCAAATTTTTAAATTTGATATTGTTTTCAATCTCGCGCTTTTTTTTTTTTTTTTTGTATTGTAAATTAAACATCTTACAAATTATTTCTCTTTTTGGATTCTTCAGTTTCTGTTGCTCAATAATTTCTCTTTTTTAAAAAATATTTTTTCATGTACAGTGAAAAATTGCTATTGCAGTTTTTTTTTTTTTTTTTTTTTTTGTGTGTGTTTGTTCTCTAAAAATAGATAGTATATTTGTTTCGAATAAATATAAATTAATCACTTTAAATCTGCAAACACTTACGAAATATTTGTAATACTTTTTATTTCTCCGGTGTAAAATATTACTACACGATTATTTTCAATCGTTGAGTATGAGCTATTCATTATAAAAAAAAAGGGTACACGTTTAAATTACTTACACACGGAATGCTGTTCTGAATTAAATATTTTCATTCATAGTTTCATTATCATGCTCGTGCAAAAACAAGTGTTCAATGGCCTTCGATTCGATCATGATCATCAACCAATAGAATCAAAACGAAAGCGATGCGCGGCAATCGATTCAGTACCAACCTTTCAATCGGTGGGGGAGGGGGGGGACAAAGAGTAAGCACATTGTTAAAGTTTATCACTGCATTATATAAACCAATGAACGTGAAACAAAGCCGCATTATGCCGGATAACGGAAATGAAGCAAAAAAAAATGCGAGATCTACAATAAGCGATTATAAGAATGTATACATAACGATGGTAAACGAGTGAGAGATAGCTGTGGTTTTCTTGATGGGATTTTGAAAAAAATCGTCTCCCATTCCAAACAATGGCAATCCAAAACGAGTCCCTCCACTAAAAAGCCATCGAAGTCATAAACATCTCCGCAAAAGCTCGTAATTAGATTCTTCTGGTGCTGTGTTAAAACGAAGCGGCGGATATAATTTCCCCCACTTGGGGTCGAGAGGTCACAGTGCTGCAAGTGGCTGATGCCACGAGAAGTAAAGAACATAATAAAAGTAACAGTTCCACAGTCATTGTTTACACTCATCTCGATGACAGACAAAGAGCATGCAAGTGGTGGTAAAAGATAAAGCATTCCATCCCTGGAATGGATAAAAACGAGAAAAAAAATGGATTTATATTCTTGTGATAATGACTTGGAGATGTAAGCATTATGAACTTATCTCTGTTAAACTCCCACTCTTCAATTATTATTTTTTTTTCTTTGCTCTCTCTCCTCTGTTGTGGGGCCATTTTTAAAAAATGTTTCTGGGAACTTGATATCTCCCCTATCTTCTCTTTTTGATAGGAAAGTGGGTAATTATGTGTGTTGAATCAACAAAGCGGATGGATATAAAGTTGAAGATCTCGGTCGTTTTCTCAGACTTCAGTTTCTATTTTCTTCACAGAACCACATTCTAAATTTAGAATAATGCTGAGATTCAGAATAAAATACTCCAAGTATTAAAGACGATTGCTGCTTCATCGGTAGAAAAAGTGAAATTTCTAACAATTTGGCACTGTTAAAAATTCAAATAAATTATAATACACCAAATCGTGTAATATCGTACGAGAGGTCATTTACTTTAAAATTAAGGCGATAGCTTAATTTTTATTAATATTATGAATGGGAGAAACAACAGAAATATATGTTTAAATTAAAAATAATTGAAAAATTGAACAATCTTATCTCGCGTCCCGCGGGGTTTTAAGAAAGTCCCGATTTTTAGAAAGAATGCAGGACAAGCAAGGGACGGCTTGAGAACGGGAAGGGAATATACGGTTTTCGGCTTCCACGTAGCTATTTCACCAGGATATGAGCTTTATATTATTTTTTGTAAATTTTATAATGTTAAATTTTAATAATAAAAATAATTGTCGAGAACTGATTGTCAGGAACTGCTTATCAAAGTTCGCCTCGATCAGTTGCTAGAATACGACCACCATTGTTTGGCCTTAATTGAACAGTGGCATTTTTCAGCATTGGCAGCGACGAAAACATTTTGTAGCTGTAAAATGAAGAGAGAACACTTTGTATACTTCCACAGATTTTATTCTTATGGCGACGTGTTCCGCTAGCGATCTAGCATAATTTGGAATATAGTTGCACAGGAATTACATCTCGTACAAAAATTGGAAACGGAGGGGAATTTTAGAGAGGAGAAGGGTCTGGGTGTAAGGAATTTGTGGGTCGTCCACGAAGTAACGCCTTCGCATATTGAGTTTTGTAACTGTATCTCATGCGATACACATCGTACTGTGTGCTAGTTAAACAAGTAATGTCAACAAATAAGCCATTCAAATGATTTAGATAAGTAATTTATTTAGGTTACAAAGGTAGGTATTTTTTAGGTACCAACTTTTTAATCAAGCCCCCCCCCCCTCCGTGTAATTGGTGTCCCGCTTTTCGAATGTTAAAATATGGTCACCTTACAATAGACCTCGTATTGCTTCTAAGTGTCATGTTAAAGAACAATCAGTCAAATAGAATAATTTTCAATGTGTGTCATTTGCTAAAAAATATTTTTTATTATTTATTTACTTGTTTAATTGGTAAATTTATTTATTTTCTCTCCTTTACAGAAGGTGGAGAATGAGGAAAGGAATGCCGCCGATCTGCGAGAACGACAGTTAATTAGCGAAAGGCAACAGCAACAGATACTTTTCCAACAACAGCAGATCCAAGAACTTCAGGTAAGGAGACTCAGTGTCACTCATTTACCGTTCCATTGAATGCTACATCAAATGAAGCGGGGAAAAAAATCGATATTTGTTTGACCGGTTTTCTTTTATCGCACAGTGTCAACTAAACGGCAGTGTTATTGGTAAAAACATGACGAGCCCATTCATGCCTATGTTTGAGGGATCCCATCCAATTCTGAAATCTTCGACTACCAATGCAGGACCCCTCAGACCCCAACCGACCACAGCCGTGACCAGGAGATCGACTGATAACTCATCCTCCATGGTAAGTAGTATTTATGTTCATTCAGTATCTAATTTAAGAAAGTTAAAAAAAAATTATCTAAATCCAAATAAATGTAATTTTGAGTTTTCTAAGGGGCTTTTGTTTACGAAGAACCACAAAATGTCGCCCCCTAACCACTTTTCGAAATAAAAGTTTGTTCGTGTTAAATGCACGTGACTTTTTTTATAACACACACACACACACACACGTGTGTGTGTTATAAAAAAAGGAATTGTTTTTGTTCGGTAGAAGCTTTTATGTTTGGAATGTAATGAGAAGATGGCGCGATGAAAAAGGAAGAATGTGGTAATAATTTTTTTTTTAAAGTCAGCAACTTTGGTGACGAAATCTGTTCTTTTCAGACCTTTGTGTAGAGGTTTTTATTAATGTTATTATTTGTTGGTGGCCATATACCAGTTGGGAATTTCGAACTGGGTCGTTTCGAACGAAATTATATGTGCATATGTGTGTGTGTGTTTTCAAATAGTTCAAAACTTCCTTTGACAAATTATTGAAATGTAGAGTAAAATTACAGCTTTTTCCATGTAAGAATGAGATACCATTTTGTCATTTGTTTCTTTTAATTTTCAAGGGTCATTCTTGAGTTTTTGCGCCGAGTTCCACCTTGTTCTTTTTTGTTTGTTTCTTATAACTATTGATTGAATACAAAATGATTCAATATTTTTCATAATTTCCCAAAAATTATATTTCATGAATGAAAATTTATGTATAATTATTGAGACTTATCTGTTCATTGTTGATCTAAGTTATTTCTAAGCAAAATCAACCTTTTCAGCTTTTGCTCTCTGTATCTTTCAGAACTGGAATGAACCCTGAAAATTTCGGAATTCATTACATCATCTAGAATCGATTTTTTTTTAAATAGAATTCTGAACGACGTATTAAATTTTTTTGAAATACTTCGAAGAATTTTTTAAACTAATTTCAAAGAAGAGTATCCATTTACTATAGAAGATCAGTTAATTATGAAATTAATAATACTTATTATTATAAAATCGATTGAAATTCAATTCATTCTGTTGATTATTAATTTAGGTAGATCCAATTTCTTCAACCGGATATATGTATCCCAGCCGTTAAAAATTTTTATTGGAATTTTTTGGATAGAATTTCGAAAGCTTAAATATATGTAGCTCGAAGTAAATAACTTTTAAGAATTTATCTAACTGTCACCTTTGCTTGATTAACTGTGTTCTAATTAGTAGTGTAAGAATAAACTTAATACATTAAAATAAATTTAAAATTTTAACCCTTGCACTCCCGAGTTGCTTGTGTAACTGATTTCTGTAAATAAAAAAAAAAATTAGCCCCCCCCTCCCTCCACATAACGAATTAGTATAAGCGATAAAATTAAGGAAGTAGTAAAAATGATAGTTTTTTTTTTTTTTTTTAAATTAAAAGAAGGCTTCTATTTCTTCGTTCCTTTAAAAAAGAAAATTAATTTTTATCCATTCATTTTCATCCATTTTACGATTTTATTCTGTAATACTCCTTTAAGCCTGTCAAATAGTTTCTGAAACTGGAAAAACATAAATTCTTCGTTCTTTAACAGTTGTTTTGTTTGGAATTTCCTCTTCCGAGATTTAAGACGAGTTACCTGGAAGCAAACCATTAATTTTCATGCCACTAAGACATTGCCTTTACCATGCAAAAGACATCTTCAATAGCTGAGATATGGTTGGTAATTTTCCTTCTCAAACCCGATGCGTCTTCTACTAAGAAACAAAAATTTGAAAGAAAAAAAAATCCCCAAGGAAGACGGGAAACAAAGATGGATATCCTTAACCGAATATCGGGAAAAACACTTCAAATAAAAAGAATGGCCGGCGCGCTAACGGTGTGCTTAAACTCCATCTGTACAGAACAAAAGATGGCATCCATGATGGCAGCTTCCGTACGGGATAATGGCGAAATTATTACTATGTCCGCTGTTTGTAGTCGGGGTGTTATTTAATTGGCCTCAAAGGCCTCCGGATATTAACGAGAGAGGCTTTATGGCAGAATGGCCCGTATTGTTCGGGGGCGATTAAATTTTCATGCGTCTAATGCTAATAATCGTCATTCACTGGGTGTTCTATGCGCTGAATATTTGATGTTCGGTCGACCACAATTCTTCACTTAGCTTCTTAATGCGACATCAATGACTGAAGCAGTGGCGGTAGTGATTCACTTTTAGTGCTGGGGCTGCGGTCGGGTAATATCTTCTTAATAACGACAGTTCCTCCTCTTTCTCCGGTTTCAAAATTTGGCGTTGTTTTCCTTCTGCTTTTCTAAACAGCTCACCGTGATTGTGAGGCGTGATGTTGCCGATAAAGATTAGGGCTCGTTCGGAGGTACAACTGTTCCTAATTGGTGTTACTGATTGTTATTGTATCAAATTTTGATGGCCCCCCCCCCTCTGTTTATACTTAAAATATATTGCTTCACATAATACAATTTTGTTTATTAATGCTTTACAAATATTGTGTTTATTTACATCAAAAAATGTGACGAGAAGAGCAAAAATAAGCATTCAGTTAGCTAAATCTATCATTAGAAATCAATATTATTCGTTATAAATGTGCTTTTTTTACTTCTGAAAAATAAAATGCAGAATTATCTATTTACGAAGTTATATATTGAAAGGAGGAGAGTAAAAACATTTTACGTATTCTCTTAGTCAATTTTTAAAAAATTGCCTATTAATATTTTTGTGTTCAAAATTTTTCAGGGTAATTATAATTTAATGTTCATTATTATCCGTGAAAAACATATTTAAAAAATGCTCAGGAGGAAGTTCTTATCTTAAATTTTACACGCACACCACTATATATATATATATATATATATATCTTCATTTTATATGAAAGTATTAAATTGAAATTTAAAGTAATTTATAGTTTGAAGGGATGGGATTAGTGTATCGCAATTTCACCCCGAAAGAATTTTGAGGGCGAAGAATTGTTGAAAATAGAAGGAGGGGGGGGGTGAAATAAGTTATTCGAAGAATATTTAAAAATATATTTAAAAAAAAATTTGCGGATCAACGAAGTGGAAAAAAGAAGTACTCCATTATGGATTTTGAAATTAATTTTAAATAAATATTTTCAAAATGGCTTTTAACTTTTTTTTAATGAATTGTAGAAGAGTCATTGGTGTTAGAAGACTCAAGTTCGAATTTAGAATACGTTTAAACTCAATTTTGCTTACCATTATTTTGTGATGAAATATGTATTTCTATTTCTGTAATTAAACATTGTTTGTATTTTGAAAAGGAAAAAAAAATCACTTCAGCAATTGCATGCGAGTAAAAGAAAACTAATATTATTTTTCTAAATTAAGATCTAGAATGGAATTTTCTGCGAATTTTAAAGATGCATAGGAGTATGCATTGTTGCACTAGTTCTAAAATTCGTCAAGTTCACATTTAATTTATGCTCTTTTGACGTTTTCTGTGTGCATCTTGTAGGAAGGACTATAGATCTAAATATTCAATATATATTGTTATGCTAAAATCGTGCTGAATGTTAAGTTGTAGACTTCCGAAATTATCAGCGAAATATTAAAACTATCTTGTGCCTAAAACTACCTATACTAAAACTTATCTTGTTTAAAATAAAGGCCTTTAAAATTCTGTATTTCAAAGCTTCAAAAAAAAGTAATCTCAAAATTCTTTTCTAAAAATGTTCGTGTATGAAACAATTACTCGAGCAGTGATGTAATCCTTTCGATATTACCGAGTTCCTTTCTCCTTTACTAAAACGAATTATCTGCGGTGTTCATATCTGCCGAGTGCAGAATAATCGCCGAGCGTGGCCGAATGAAATTTCCTAGAGGAGCAGGAGAGGGGAGGATGCATTCCCTCTTTGCTTAAATGGCCCTTCAGAGGCGGTTTAGATCGCTGTTTCTATTGGTTGTGAGCCTCAACTACGACGGTCACCCATCTTCATTTAGCCCACTTCTCTCCTGCACACAACAGGCGCACACTTCACTAGTTTAGGCATACCTTGCATATTTTAAACATGGGCCCCGCACTCTCAGGAGTTTATTAGCGTTGAATTTCCCGCAGTAAATAATGCGGTTAATATTTTACGAGGGGAGCAGGCGAGATGCGCCTCAACTCTTTGCCCGTTTTGAAGTGCTGCCATTCGGAGCAATAAAGAACTGGGCGAAAAACAAAGAGCTTCTTTTCGAAGTGCGATAGATGGCGATTTTGATGGCCTTTTGGGAAGTTTTTAAGTTTTGTAATGGGGAAAATTTTTCTTGGATATAGTTATGGGGGATAAGATTTTTGGTTTTTGATTTTTCTGTCACAAAGAACTTAGCATTAAGACGCACGCACTAACGCGTAAAGTATGTGTGCTGGCAAGTCATAGTACTAACTTTGGAAACAACGGGAAACGTGCTAGTGGTAGAATCTTTTGAAGCGATTCCCAGGAGAGAGTATATTATCTTCAGTGAATTTTTTTTTTCTTTCCAAAATTCAGTTTGAAAAATACAAAGCATCATAAATACACTCGATTACTTTTGTTAGGTATTAAAATAATAGTTTTGGAAGAAATAAAATTTTCTAAATTTGCTTCTTAAAATTATATATAGTTAGCAAAAATACATTAAACGAAACAAAAAAGAATTTAAAAAAAAACAGTTATATTGAAAGAATATAAATACAAAATAAAATTATATATACATTGTTTGAAGTGAAAATGTGATTACATATTTTTTATATCTGTAGTATAATGGTCTTAATTATAGTCTATTTTAATACTGAATATATGAATAATTATGAATTTATTTTTAAGCACTATTTTTGCTTATCATTATTTGTTTCAAGTTACTTATTTCTATTACCTTTAATGAAATATATTCTCTGAACAGTTTAATTTTTTTTTAAAATACAGCAATAGCATTGCTTCTTGTTACATTTTTAACTTGTTCTAAAAGTTAAAAGAGTTATCTCAATGAAATTTATAAGTGTAGTGAAGCTTTTTTTTCTTGCTGCTGCGTCTGTTCAATCGGCTTAATGTTTTGGAGTCGTTTATTTATGCACAATTTATTTAACAGTGTTAATTGTCAGCTTAAACTCTGAATAGGTTAAAAGCAGAAAACATTATACTGTTCGCAGGAAAACATTAAATCAAATCTTATTGTGGAACGTTCTAATGTAACGACGTCTTCAAAATTATTTGAAAAATTAACATCTGAGAATAATGTGTAAGAAGAGAAATTGTTTAAATTGAATTCATAATTAATTTGCACCGGACTTGAAGAAATGGAATGAGAGTAATTAAAAACTACTTTTAAATGATATATTTAGGAATAAGAATGGTGTTGAGTAAAATGCAACCTGAGATTAATTTGACATGAGTAATTTAAAAGTTCCTTGTGTTTTAAGGAAATTGTTAACAGCTGTATACATTATTATATCTCGGGCTTTGATTGAGAAAGAAGTTGAAATTTTTGAATGGTGTGCAAGCTCATTGATAGTTATGGTTGCAATTAAGACTTGTTTTCGCAAGGTTACTACGTTTTGGAGATCTGTTATTTTAACATTGGTTGTGTGTGTTCATATAAGTAGAGGCATTCATGAGAGAAACGGTTATTTAATTTATTTAAAATGAGGTACCTCTTAAATATCAAATCATGAGGTCCTTCGCCTAAAGCTGTCGTGTTCTTTCTTAGTGCAACGTTAATAAACAATCAAATCCACTTAAATATCAGTTTTTATTTGTCAGTGGTAATTATTGGAATTTTCTTGATCAGTTCTTATTTTAAATAATTTTTTTTAGTATCGAAGAAATTTTAATGCAAAAGGTATGAATAATACTTCTACGACTATTTTGAATTTTTAATATGAAATGAAAGCATTCGGTAACCTGTGAGGGGAATTGGAGAAAATTACTACTGAACAGGAAAGCATTTTAAAAATTTTCCCTTTTAGTGAAAAAGTATGACAGCGTTAATATATCTCCCTCAATTCTTTTCACTTCTCATTGAAGGAACTGATGCTACATTGATGGCATTTATTATTTTTTTTTTACCTAGGATTAGTGGTAATAACCATGTACTCACTTTCAGAAATAATAGTTAGTGTATTTGTTTCATGCACACATGTTCTTCAACAAGCATTCGTTTTAAATTTTTGATGCAAATCGTAAAATTTTAAATCTGAAAATTTGTTGTTGATTCGTGTTTGTAATAATGTGCATTGTCATTGTGCAGCTGCAGCCTGCCTCTCAACCCTGGGTGACGCAGTTAGCCCCTCCTATTGCCAGTCCAAGCCCCAGCATCAGCAGCTCCGACCCAGATGTGGAGGCGGACGCGCCCCTAAATCTGTCGAAACCCAAACACTCCAAGAGCGCCTCCAAGCGAGTCATCAGGTAAGTGAATATACACTGAATTTCAGTATGCATTTGAAAATCTACAATATTTTCTTTTCTCGTGATTTTCGGCTCCGAAACCCAATTGAAAAATATACATAATTTACGATAACCATACAAATATCGCAAATTTATGTTTTGACTATCATGTATATTTGGTCTTCACTCTGTGCATAACCATGTCACCGCCAAATGTTGAGAAGCAGGGGGAAGAAACAAATTTAATTCTTTTCCGTGTAAAAAAAATGTCCTTATATTTTGTTATTATGACTCGTGTATCAGCTTGTCCTACTCCATATCGATTATACAAAATAAATTTTGATGCAAAAAAGGATGTGAATGGCGGCCGCTGTACCCAAGTTGCCATGATGCAAGCTAATGGCCATTTCATAGAAGGCGTTGTTTTCGTCAAGCCTTAAACTCATTTCTCTGAAGACATGTCATGTGGCGCTTTTAATCTGGCGAGGTCCCAAGTCCTCCCATTGGCGTGGTGTGGAAGTTTGGAGAGAGAGAGGTTGTAGTATCGTCCTCGTCACTCGACAGAGGCTCAAAATTACGAAATCCGTCAGGAATCACCTTCGTTTTGTATCCAGGTGCATCGTCAATAAATAATCACTCAATTAATCGGGGAATGAGTAGAAAATTTATGTTGCTTGCTTTCTCTGCTATGGTAAACACAAAATATGTTTGTAGAGGTTTTTTTTTTTTACCTGATAAATGTTTTAATCTGATTACTTAATACTAAGCAAAGACAATCTAAATTATTCATTCACTGTTTCATTAATTTTGCACTTTCAGAATTGATCTTTCGTTGTATGTAATGCAATTTTGAATACTGAGTAACGTTGGTGGAGGTGTAGAAGTTAGGATGGGGAGGTGCCAGTTCAGGTGTCATCCTCGTCACTTGACCGAGGACCAAAATTACGAGGTCCGTCACCAGTAGCCCTCGTGTTGATTCCAATGCGACGTTAATAAAACCCAATCAGTCAATGAATACCGAGTAAAGGTGTACGAAATTATTCAAATGATAAAAATTCTAATCGCAAATTTATGTTTTGTAAAGCATATAATCATATAGAGATGCACCAATTTAACACAAAAGGTAATCGCTTACATTGGAAGATGTATTTTCAAAAGTTTCATTTCTCTACATATTTTCTGTAACAATAATTTTTCATGGTCATGTACCATTTAGTAGCATATTTACCCATCTAATAAAAGGAAGATCACAAGCTCAGCTCTTTCCCGGAAAATCATAAGATTTCCGTACATTTTCTATTCCTGGGAACGAAGTAAAAGTTGATGATGAAGATATTAAAGAAGAGTTTAGCTGTGAAAAGATGGTTTGTTTGGATACCAAAACACGCTGGAATAATTTGTTGGCAATGCTCGAAAGATTTTTAGAAATAAAGTCTGCAATTTTAAAAGCATTAATTGACATTAAAGAAAAAACAAATGGTGGCCAATGTAGAATTTGAAACTGTGATAACAATTGTAACTGGCTTAAAGCCAGTAAAAATTGGCTTAGAAAAATTATGCAGTCGAAATGCAACTTTGCTAACTGCAGAAGGTGTATTTTCTTTCGTTATTGGAGAATTGAGCGAACAAAATTCAGAATTTGCGTAAAATATGAAATATTCTCTAATCCAAAGAATTAATGAGAGACGCAACGATAATTTAATAGGATTAATGCAATACCCGAATTTTGGGTGAAAATACGAAGCAGCTGCAGTTACTGTCGATATTTCGCGATTGCCTAGTAAAAATTATTTGGTTAGACAAGCCCAAATGATGACAAGGCTTTTCTGCGAAGATGTGGACTCAATATCCAACTCTTCGCACTCAGAAGAGAGAATGAAGATTTTGAAAGAAAAACCTATGACGTTGGACGAAAAATTAGAGAAAGCAATAAACTAAGCTCTAAAACAAAAGTTTTATATTGTTCAACCAAAAAAAGTACTAGTCTCAACAAAATCATGAAACAAGACATGCAGTTGTTCGACTCGACTGAAAATCCATCACCAAACTTTATAAAACTGTATGAGGCTTTAAAAACAATTCCTCCAACGTCATTTGAAGCCGAGAGAGCATTTTCTGCTGCCGGATTGTTCGTCACGAAGATTAGAACAAGGCTGAGTGATAAAAGTATAAATTGCTTATGCTTTCTGAATTCCTATTTTAAGAATGAATAATCATTTTATTACATATTTTTTGTATTGTTTAGCTCATTATATAAATAAGCATTAATTTTGGAATTTATATGTATTTTTATTTTATTTAATTATTATTGATTTTATTTAAAAATAACTTGTTTTTAAATTTTTTGAAATTTTGATGGAATCCTGGGAACGACAATTACATTCCCGAGATTTCCCGGACATTCCCCGGAAATCGGAAACCCAACTGGATACGTCTAATACTCGTTGAAATCAAGGGCCCCGATTCTTACTGTCTTCCATAAATGCTGAAAGGCTGGGAAAAGGTGATGGTGTTGAAAGATACTTACACTTTTCCACATATTATAATTTCTCAGTAAACTTGTGGTTGCGTAACTTAGTTTATCGCCAAGGAGTGTGAAAATCAGCTTAAAGCTCTGGAAGAGGTGTAGTGAAATGAGTTTATTATGCTACAGCGTACCAATTCTGGTGTCCACCATTATAATCTAAATTTTAACGTCTTAATGGAAATTAACAAGGCCAACGTTAGTATGTTGTTGTACAACCAGCGCAAGATTAACTAAATCTAAATCTTCGGTTATTTTTTAATTGAATTATAACTTTTTTTTTTTTTTTTTTTTTAATGTCCGAACCGAGACTAATCTTAATCAAGAATTAAGATTGAATTAAAGCATGGGGGGAAAAAAACCAGTTTTGGGATCTAATAGACTTAATAAATAGTAATATCATAATTTTAATGGAGATTAAAGTATAACAGATTCACTCATGGTATAACAGACGAATTCATTGTGTATGCCCCCTTACCATTAGGGGGGGGGGGGCAGAGACGTCTCTGAACCACCGTATGTTAAATTTTTAGGGCCGAAAGCTTTTGTGATCGGCACTAATTGTAATATTTGCCAAGCCTTTCTCAATTATCTTTAAAATTGTATGGTGCTGAACAGGGAAGATTTAATTATCTCAACTCGTCTTGAATATGATTTTTTTTGGAAGATTTTTGGTCTTGTCGAATAATTCACAACGTGAATATTGGAAGATTTTTTACTCATTTCTTTACTGAGCTTCCGCTTTTGTTTTATCTCTTGATGGCAAGTAAAAATAAAGTAAGTTTTTTTTCTCTCTCTCTCCCATTTTGATGAAAGAAAAATAGAATTTTTTCGTGTTTGTAAACTCGTGTCATGAATAGAACTCGTTTTCTCAGGCTTCTTTTTATGAGGTCTCTGTGAAAAGTATTTCTCGGAAGAATCCTTACAAGGAACCGCTTTGTATCTTTAATCATGGTTTGTTTTTATTTCTTTTATCTGTATTATCAATTTCATGCTTTTTCGTGCTCATTTTATTGATTAAAGTTTAAAATAGGTTCCTTTTTTTAAACTTCCCACGCGTCTTTGAATATTTTCTAAAAAGGGTAATAAAATCTTCTAACACTGAAAACGTTTTTAGTTTATTCTTCGCTCATTGAAAAAAGATATGTTCCTCTTTTCTCTTCAATTCAATGTTCTTGTTTCTCTGTTGATTTTTAAGTATTTTATTGGATGTGTGTTATCGTAACTGTTTGTACGATAAATCGATTATATTAATATTTCTGCTTATAGTATTTGTGTCCAATTTTTCTTCTTCCCCCCTTGTGAATCTTAAAACGCCAACTAATAAAATTGTAAAAAAAAATTAATGAATTATTAAAAATTATAATGTAATGGCAAATTTTATCTTCAAAAATATAGTACATTTTACTGAAAATTCCTCCATTGAAATTATTTTGCACACTGTATTCGCAAGATGTACACTCGCAGATCATTTCGTGAGGCGCCATCTATCGACGAACTTATGTTTTATTCTCTTCGAAGGAATTTTGTATTCGACAAATTTTGATTTTCAACATCATAAAATTTAATTTTTTATCTAATTTTTTTTATTTAATTTTTTTTAAACGTTTATAATTTTCAACTTTTTTTTTTTTTTAATTTTTTTTTTTTTTTTTTTTGTTTATTTTGGCGATGTTTTTGTATTTTATAATATGAATTCATGATGAATTTAAAAGAAGGAAGGTATTATCTTTTCTTGATAGTAATTGCTTCTGTGGAGCATGGGATTAGGAAGAAACTCTTACTTTGCACCAATTAATTTTCATTTTAAATAATCTTACTTTTTCGAAAATATAACGGGGAATTTTTTTTTTTTGGGGGGGGGGAACGTTAGCATATGTCAAAATGAAGTAGTGAAATCAATTTCTATTATTATTACCCTTCCTTTTATTTATTATTATTTTCGTGGTGGGTTTTTTTTTTTTTTTTTGGTAATAATCAGTTTCTTGAAACTTGTCGATTTCTTTTTCCCTGTAGAAGCCCTTCTAATGAAATGAAAATACCCGAAGAAAGTGGATCTCTATCTCCTAATACTGTCCAGCATCATAGAAATCCAAATATGTTAGCAGAAATGGCTGCCATGGCTCATATTCTACGACAACCCACACCTCTTCAGGTAAATGAAGTATACGATTTTGATTTATATTACAGTAAATATAATTGTACATCTGAAATTGAATATACTGGACTATTTGGTATTTTTTTTTAACGAAACAAATGAGTTGCAATACAGTATTTATTTTATCTTTTTTCGCTCAAAATATTGTAATATTAATTATTATGAGTACTTTCAGCGGCTAATTTTGTGTAGCTTTCAAGTATTATTGTAGTCTAAGATGTAATAAAAGGAATATACATTTCGATTTCGAACAATATTGTGAAATGATACAGATTTGGAGAATTTGTTAACTTATATTTATTAAGTATATTAATTATGTATCTATTTTTAATCGTTTTCTTCTCGAACTAATTACATATTGTTTCGTTTTGAGTACACATCATTCAAGAGTTAAAATCGCATGTATTCGTTAATACTTTGGGTATTCAAGTTCAAAAATCCTACTTCGCATTCCATTTGTGATTAATATATGTCGTTATTAATAATTAAATGTAACCTTCAGTCCTTAATGATTTTCAGATTTTCATACAGAAAATCATCGAAACATTATAAACGCATTTCCATTTGCTATATTTTTATTTGGAACAAAATATCAACTCTTAAAATTTTTATTCGTGTCAAAAATTAGTTCTTTGATTGTGACAAATATAAATAACGCTATAAAGACGCCACAAAGTATTAGAGAGATGCTGCTTTGCCATAGCGTCGTTTGTTTGTTTGTTTTTATATATATATATATACTGAAAATTTATTAAAGGATAATTTTAAAAGACAAAAATCCAGAAAGAAATGTAATAATAAATTAAAATACGGAACCCAGCTAGTCAAAAAGCAATTTCGAGCTGAGGACCTAATAAGCGGGTTAAACTAGTTTAATTGTACCAACCTTCCCCCTTTGCGACTTGGTCGGCTGAATTGGGAAATCCAAAGTACAAAAGAATTCAATGATAAAAAGATGCAAAACAGTTCAGCGATAAAATCTACAAAAAAAAAAAAACACGTTACAAAAACAACCATCAATAACTAATGTGTATATATATATTAGCTATTGATGCTTGTTTTTTAACCTTTATATAGGGCATTCCCTCTCTCTCCCTAACTACTACAATATATTAAAATATTTTTGGGATTGAGATTGATATTTAAAAAAAAAGGGTAATTTGACTTATCAGATAAAATAAATTTGATTTGTATGTCCCTTTTTTGTTGAGAAATATTTTACCACCCTTCGTTGGAAACTATATTTCTTTTTATGTTGCTCTACATGAAAAGAAACCGAGTTATGAAATACTGTGTTCAGTGAAAATTTATTGAGTAATGCCTTCTTCATTCCACGCCATTTGAAAGGATGGCAGATGATTTAATATTTCTCACCGATCTCCTTGTTCAACAGATGGCATCCTCTGCTTACCTTCCTGGAGCTTATCCCCCCATGCCACTTCACTTAAGACCACCAGGTGTGATGCATCATCATCAAGGTACGTTACCCATTGGACGAAACTAGTGTTTCTTGTTCCTTTTGTTAGAATGCCTCAGTTGATTTATGCCATTTCGTTTGATTGTGCAGATAAGGTGAAAGACGCCCTGTCTCCTCCAATTCCAAGCAGCCACATGCCTCAGCATGGCGGACCTTTCCAAAATTTCAACTTGCACATGTACCTATCTCAGTGCTTGAATCCACATGAACCCTGTGATATCGCTTCGCCCGCCATGGATTCGGGTGAAAAGAAGCACGATTCTCATCTGGCATCTTCACCCAGTAAGACATCTTCAATGACTTGCACCCCCTCCCCATTTTGACTGGAAGGGGGTATCGTAAAATTTTAACTATTTAGAGATAACCAAGATGTCTGGTTTAAATGTATTCTGCTTATTAAGTTATCCTTGTGTGCACAATGTTGTTTTAATTAGTTTCACCAAGGCGTAGATTCAAGTTAACCCGAAGTAACATTAAGTTTTAATTAATTAATTATTATTAAAGCTTCTCTATATAGTCACCACCCAGATTGATACGTTCCAACACCGTGTCTTGATATTTCGATGGCCGTCATTGTAAAACCCAAAAACTGGCGAGAAGAGAAGCGAGAAAGTAAAGTTTATTGGCTTAAGAGCCAGGATATGGCTAAGCTGGGACGAACAAGATTTAACTGTGATTTAGACGAGAAGAAAAGACAAAGTGATTGACAAGAAGGAGGGTCGAAAATAGAGAAGGATCGCTAGGGTAACCCGGGGGCGCGTCACCCGTGTTTACCAAAGGCATTAAATCTCATGGGAAAGAAAAAGATCACTAGGGTGCCTCGGGGTCATGATGCCCGTATTGCCTAAAGAAGGCAAGCCCCTGAGGTCCCCAGGGGCAGGGTGCCCGGCTATACTCCCAGACGCTGGGTACCCATTTTAGTCGTCTCTTACGCCCAACATATCTTCTATGCAGTGTAAATTTTATCCCTGGTTATTTCTTAGTTATTAAAAGTTTACGATACCCCCTCGTACTCCAGATTTACATTCATTTACCTCTTTAGTATTTGAATTTTTCGATATTGAGAGTTTTCCCTGTGCATATTCCACACACTCCGATTTTTACGTGTTTTGTCAAATAATATCACGGTTGTCAATTTATTCATATCTTGTTACTTTCTCAAATAACATGAAAAGAAAGTTTGAGCGTAGTAAATGTATAATTATTCGCCATTATTTCCTTTTGCTATCATTGCATCATATTTAGAGAATCAAAAACTTTACGCAGTCAAATGAATAAAGAGCTCAAAAAAGATGGTTACCAAGATGTATTCGTATAAACGAATAATCAATAATTAACCTATATATATACTTTATCCTTGGCATTTACCAAAAGTGTGTCTGATTTAACGTTATAATCAAATGAATATAGTAATTCTTACGAACCCAATCGAGGCCTTTAGCGAATTAAAGTTAAGGGTTCGAGTCACTAATATATCTAGATTCATCTGAATATACTTTAAAGGCGTCTTACTCGACGCTGATCGATTATCGATATTTCGCTTGATAATTTCCGCTCACTATCTTTACCACGCTCTAAATTACCAAACCTCAGTATTAAACGCTTCGCTGCTTATATATGTATTTCCGCAATTCTATTCATTATTTTCTTATTCCTATCTAATAAACATAAGTCACGTTTCATTCTCTTGTTTATTTACTGTATAACTACAGAGGTTCCCCCCCCCTTCCTATTTTTACATTTCAAAAGACAAGCTCTACGTGATTAAGTTTAAAATTATTTAATGTTTCTTTTCATGTTAATGATGTGCATCTTCTCGTAATAGGTAAACTTGTGGGTGCCAAAATCATTCGTCAGACAAAGAAAGAGGGTGAATCAAAACCTCACATCAAGAGGCCCATGAATGCCTTCATGGTATGGGCTAAAGATGAACGACGGAAGATACTTAAAGCCTGCCCTGATATGCACAATTCCAATATATCGAAAATTCTAGGTGAGTAAGAAATATCCGTTTATTTAAAAATGGTTCTTAACACGCGATTCTCTCTCTTCCCTCGATGCAAATCCAAGTACGACATTCTTTTGGAAATTATATTTAAGAACATGTTTTTGTCGTGTATATACTCGTGCTATTTTTTTGGTGAATGTCTTGCATAAATGTGAGGAATACCACCCCAATTCTCCCATCACCCCATGCAAGTTTTCAGTATCTCTTGTGTTGTGATGGAGTTCAGTCGTTTCTCTTCCCCAAGCTGGTTACTGTTGAGTTGTCGCACTCCTGGCCCGATTTTCACATTCGTTTGCACGTGTGAGTTGTCGCACTCCTGGCCCGATTTTCACATTCGTTTGCACGTGGACAAGCCATCAAGTTCACACAATAAATTGCTTTTATTTTTAAATAGTAATGCATCTTGATTTTTTTAAACTCTCTATACTACAATGGAATTTCAAGTTAATTGTAATTTTCAATAATAGCTACGATGAAGAGGTGTTTCCTTATTTTAAGGTAAGGAACTCTGTAACTTCCTTCGTCCTCTCTGAGGAATCTTTCATCCCATGTGGTATGAGACCCATCAGTGTACATTATACCATTTAAGCTTATTTTGTGTTCCAGCTGAGTGAAACCTACAGGGTCGGGCAGTTATCATGTGGGAAAATGTTTGCCCGTGGCGACAGACTCCCTTATTTATTATTTTTAAATTCTTTTCCCATCATGTTTCTCGAAAATAAATAGGAGATAAATAGTTTAAAAGGTGGCTACCGGAAAGATATATTATTTCAAGAACGCTTCTATTTCTGATATGTAATATTATTATAGTATAATTAGTAAACATAATTATTTATTTAGTTTTTTTATGTAACAGAAATATCGTAATATTATAACACTAATGTCGCAATTGAATTAAAAGGACATTTCTGCTTTTGCCACTAGTGTTTTTAAAAACATTTTTCTCGACATTATAAGTATAAACGGAAATACTTAAAGTCTATTAATCTTATAAATGCATGAGTCATGATCAAGGCAAAATAAGCTCCCGTAGTTAACATTTTTCTGATGGAAAAATTGTCTTTAGTTTTAGTTTTTGATTAATATTCTGAACTCTCTTTATCATCTTAAATCGTAGTGAAGTGATAATTAATAGATCTTTTAAGATATGAGATATGAAAAGAAGATAAAAATATTTCCAGCAATACTGATCAATTGTTTGTAGATATATTAACGTCACGTTTAGATTGATTGATTTTATTTATGTCGCACTAGATGTAACATAAGTGCTATTGGCGACGAACCTCGTCATTTTGAAACAAACTCAATTAAATGACGAGGTCGATACCTGAGCTGCCAACCTACTTTTCAAACTATGCTTTAGGGAGGACTTAGAGCCTCGACAGATTTAACCTGCATCAGCCGCTCTATAACGCCAGTCTTGAGCTTGAGATCATTATCATTCGGCTACCATAGCCACATATTCTATTACATGAATACAGTGTGTAATAGTATTCATAAATAAAGTTAAGTTTCAGAAAAGAAATAATGGATTGATGAATGGTTTATTTTATCTGGTTTCTATTGAATCCAATACCCGACCTAATGTTCAATCCTGGCTACGTGCCTGAACTGGATTCATGTTTTGTCAAACAACAAAATTGACGTACAGCGAAGTATCCCAGTGCCTTAAATACCAAACAATTAATTTTTCAATGTTCTATTATTATTTTTTTTAAAAGTAAAACAGTTGAATTTAAAGGATTGTCGAGCATTGCGTATATTAAATGTGTAATCGTGTCAATTCATTCAGAGTAAAGTTTGCTTTTCCTCTGGGAGTCTTGAAGCCTACCAATCTGAGAAAATGAAAAAGATTCCACTGAGGAAATGATTAAATAAAAACAGCAGTTGCTTAGTCATGGTGAATGATATTGAAAGCAGTTTTATTGGTTTCTGTTCTTCTCAACGAACAATTTAAAATTGAAAAATTAACTCGGGACGGTATTCTTTCAGGTGCTCGCTGGAAGGCAATGTCGAACGGTGAAAAGCAGCCCTACTACGAAGAGCAGTCTCGTCTGAGCAAACTACACATGGAAAAACATCCTGATTACAGGTACAGACCTAGGCCCAAGCGAACTTGCATCGTGGACGGCAAGAAACTCAGAATCTCCGAATACAAGCAGATGATGAAGTCGCGCAGGCAGGAGATGCGCACACTATGGTAAGCAACCCTTTTCAAATGAGGTGGGAGTAATAAATTATACCGAAAGGGAACCAGCGATTTCAATTAACTTGTTTTACAGTCCTCTCTCTCTCTGTATATATATATATATATATATATATACATGAGACACCTTTAGTAGAGCTTTCAAAATTCTGAACACAAACGAACAAATTGATATTGTAGCGTAGGCTATAGATAACCCCCCCGCTAAAGACTTATGCTTTGTATCCCTGCTTTTGTTCCCAGCTTCCCATTCAAAGTCACAATAAAAAATTTATAGCTTAAAAGCCATAAATGAGCAAAGTCAGGTGGCTTGGGTCAGCCACATTCATGAACATCTGACTTTGTTACACAGGTGCGGCAGAGTTGAATCCTCTTTGTGAGGTATTGTTGACCCATGACATTGATATAATGTGAATTTTGACTTTTCAATTGACCTGTTATATGTGATTTTAGGGCCTAGCCGTGTGACGGACGACATATGCTTGCACGTGGGTTAAACTGACATTGGCCGATAAGAGCGAATGGTGTTGCGGGGGACAAAAACGGAGTTTGTCTTTGATTGGATAGTTCATTCCAAAAATGAAAATAAATCAAAAGGGGGGCGTGAGACAGACCTACCCGAGGTCTTAAAAAGGGAGAAAAAGAAAAAGAGGGGGGGAATCCTGTCAGGGAGCGAGAGAGGGTTCCAGCTAGAAGTTGGAGGCGATTGCCTGATCTTGCGATTTTAGAACTAAAATCGAACTGCATTTGATATTAAGCTTTCGGTGGTATTTTAACTATGTGCTGTGTAACTATATGTGTTTGGACGTTGTGCGAATAGAAACCAGACGGAAACGCCTAACTAGAATATAATCCTTAGATTTGTAAAATAAAGAATTATCTTCTCTTAAACTGTGCGATCCCTTCACGTTACCGCTTCATTCTATGCATTCTGGGGTCACGACGTTACAATATCAATGTGGATAATTAACAGAACTGAATTGCCATGTTCATGGATTTATCAATTAATTTCTAAAAAGAACATTTACGTCATGGAAGGCAATTTTGCCAGATCTCTGAGCGTCAATATAGGAGTGTTCTTATCATTGTATTGATTAAACAAGCACAAAAAATAGTAATAACTAGTTCAGTGATGATTAAAAAGCAATTTGTTACCAATTAATCTATTTACCTGCTCACGCTTATTAGTTTTATTAGTATTTGAATAACACTTGCTGAACTTCGAGAACATTTTACTGTTCAATACACTGTATGCATACAATAATAATATTGTGCAAACGTGATATGTAACCCGCTAGAAAACGAGGAATTCTGTACTGAAATGAAAACTGACAATTTCAATTAACACCGGCCGAAAATGCGAGCAGCGCTGTGTGCCCGAACTGAATACGGTAGTAGAAATATTGCTGTTCCGTGAAGAATAAACTATTCGCGTTTAGAATAGACATTTGTAATTCATTAATGTCTCTACACATAATGCTACTTGTCCTTCAGGAGAGAGGGAAAATATTGACATCTATTAATGCGCGTCAAAAGAGGTGGTATTTCGAATAGATACAGATTTGTGTTTATATTATTTAATTAATCATTATCATTTTTTGCGAATTTTGTATATTGCAATGTCTGATTCAAGCGTCTATGAAGAATACAATTTAGGAGTCGTAAAAAGTGTGATGTGGGCTTGTGTGCAATGCCATGTTTGGGTTTATATATTACTGTAAAAGACTTATGAAATCCCCGTATATTCAAACTTATATTGTTGTATTAAGTTAAGCATTAGTTTATCATATTTAGCTTCAATAATAGTTGCCGTTTGGCTTAGGTTACAATTAAAATATTTTGAGAAAAACTATATATATTAGTAAAATAATATCTATATATATATATATATATATATATATATATAATTAGTAAAATAATATATATATATAATATATTAGTAAAATAATATCTAACTTTTTTTTTCATACAATGCACCAATATGGGGATCCCCCTCCCCGATATTTGATGGATTGTTCTCAAATATATACCACAATTAAGGGACTGAACATAGGTTGGATATGTTATTTCTTTAATCCAGGCATTCCTGTTAATATGTTTATATAAACGATTTTGCATCGCTTAAAAGAAAAATCAAACTTATTTTGCATTTATGAATAGAAATTAATTGATCATTGGGTTCATGAAAGTCTTATTCTAATTCAGAAAATTTTCATATTTTAAAAAAATCATCCGTTTCCTTATAAAATGTATATATCAAGGTTATTTCCGGCTTTCCACGTTGTATCTTTTATATTGGTAACATGTTTCTGAATAGCGGTAAAGCCTTATTTTTCTCTCCACTAGATTGAAAATGGACATTTTATGCTATACCTAATAACCATTTGAAGTTCCGATTAACATTTCCACCTTTAAAGTAGTAACTCATTTTTCGCTATTGATTATAACGCATAGAAGTAAACCCGTGTAATTTTCCAGCCACTTCATTCCAGATGGACATTTAAGTCTTGGCTTAGCACGCTTGTAACTCTCGAAATGGAAATAATGAAAGGAACCATCTTTTAAGTTTTGCATTGGGCATGATCATGAATACTTATGATTCATTAGAACTGACTTATAATCTCAGAATGTAATGTTTTAGTGAATATTTCATTATTGTGTTAAAATATGGTTTCTTTCGTTCCTCAGGTATCGCGATGGATTGGCCGTGATCGATTCCCCCACTATGGTGACGCCAGGTACCAACATTATGTCTCTGCCATCTGTTTCAACCAGCTCCAGCAATATGGCCAACCCTCTAGGCATGGGGTTGTCACCTGCCAATGGCACCATGGAGGGACATGTCCTGTCTCCAACTCACCTCTCACCTGATCGAACCTCACCCTCTACCTCAACTTCCTTGCCACGTATTCAAAACGAATCTAATCCCATGTCCATGGAGACTTCTACATGAGATTTCTCATTGTAAAGGAAAAGCATTGTAAATCATTTATTGTTAGAGGAAAACACTGTAAAGCATTTATTTTTAGAGGGTGGATCCAGTATGTTTAAACATACCTAGCTGGTAGTTGAATTATAGATGGAAAACCAAGAGCATTATTGTAAATACGTGTGTTGGAAGAATTTATGGCCAGTCGTATTGGCTTTTTTTATTGTTAAATCAAAAACAGAAAATTATACGAAAAACATTTTCATTCTGAGTATATACTTTTGAATTTGTTTATTTTTACGTGCAATTATTTCATTATTATTATTTTTGATGATCCGAATACTTCACTCACTTATTTTTAAAATCCCACGGATTGCAGAAAAATTCTGACTCCCATCTGTGATTCCGCCCCCTATAACGTTCTGACCAATACGGTTGTCGCTTCGTTAGCCTGCTTCCGTGGCGTCCAATCGTTATTCGGTCTCTCATTCCTTTTTCTCTCCAACATTTCAACAGTCCTCATATGCTGAAATTCCAAGCTTTTTTGCACTTTGATCCCTAATTTTGATTGAAATTTAACAATTAATAAAACTATCTCAAATTAAAAAATTTTAAATATTAATTATGATGAGAGGGTAAATTTTAAAAAATAAATAGGAACCTCGTAAGCTATGGTTACAGATACGTCGTTAGTAAAAGTATAAAAAAAAGTTAGTAAAAAGTATAAAGTAGTCGTCGTTATGGCCCCATGGTCCGAATACAATTTTCTAGTTCCTAATTTAAGGAATAGTGTTTTTTAAATTCTAATACAAGTTTTTAAATCCATGATAAAGTAAAAAATTGAATAATATAAATAATAATTTTATTTATCTCCATTTCAAATATTTTAAGGTGCCTAAAAAAATTTAAAATTTGAACGTTAATAAAAGTTTAAATTTTTGGAATAAATACGAATTTTAACTCATTTTGCGATTTTTAAATTTATGTATTCTATTTACTATCAATTCTGTATTCTACCGAGTGAAAATCACAACCTACTGATCCAATCAGATCACCTACTGAATTTGCTTTTCAATCCTACTAGTGATTTATTTTTTGCTCGCCGAGTGCAAATTATGAAGCATTGATCAACCCTAAATTACTTTCATATTAACTTATTAAAACGTCGTGTTCCTTTTCTGTAACGTCAAAGGTATTCTTTCATTTTAATTCGATGACTACGATGAGATAAGGTGTGTGTCATAGAAATTTCATAACGGAAACACTTTCAACGTCTCTTTGCGATCAATTTTACTGTGATAAAATATGCGTATTAGAAAAACTGAAGCGAAATCTTGTGTTAAGTAGTCGTATAAATTCTGAGCATAGTGAACAAAATTAGAAATACTCGCAAATGCTAATTAATACTCCCTAGAGAAGAAAAAAAAAACTTGTCAACTCCTTTGGTTGGTTTAGTTAAGTTGAATTAATATGCACTAAAGCAATACAATTGATTGAGGGTATGCCTTCATCTCCACGAATATCGATTCCGATTCATCGATGCAATCAACACGTTAAACCAATACGATGTAACATCTGGATCCACCTATCCTTTCTACAACAGACTTATCTGATGGTGAACATTATTCAATTAGACTGTTTTGCTGTTTTGAGTCAAATTGAAGGAGAGAACGAAAACAAACCGTATATCTGTAGGTTATACTATAACAGCTTCAACAGTGTGTACAGTATAAATGTAAGCTATGTCATTCCCATTGCATGGACTCGATGTGGGCCAGTTGCTGCTATGAAAATAAATAAAAGGGCATTTTTTTGACTGATAAAACTCCATTATACATTGCCAAAGGAAGCCCACAGTATATAGTGACTTGTGCAGGCTTTTGAAATTTGATGTGCAAATACAACTGCTCAATGTGAACTCTCTTCTAGTCTGTGATTTAAACATCTGTTGCAGAGTACATTTTTTTGTGTTTTTGTTTTTGTAACAGTATTATTGGACGAAACAAAGGTGGTTTTAGTTTCATCTCTTTAATTTGTACTATGTGCTGTTTTTGTTTGACACTTTAAAATATTTAGGATTCATCTGCGATGATTGAATGAAAATAAACCACTTTTGTGAATATACTTTGTGTTTTCATTGTTGTGTCTCATATTCACTCGTACACTACATTCATATTCTACGATGTGCTGTACACTTCCTTTACCATTGCTATCAAATGAGTGGAACATCCGTGGAATCTGTATGGAATCCATGAATTGTCCCAATAGACTTTGTCTTTGTTGTCCACTAGACTGTAAATATTGAATAATTTTAACTCATTAATTTAGCATTAAAATGTTATTTTAAAATAAGAAATTTTTCGGTCCTTATTAATCTTGTTATGCCACATGGGTATAGAATTTTTCCATGGAATCATTAGTATTGGAAGTAAAAAAAATCCTCTGATTACGTTATACATCATTAAAACTAATATCTCATCGTTCAAAATTCATTGAATGGCTACTTTTTAAAATCATGACAGAGTTCCTGTATCTTTTGACAGAACAGCCGTGGAAAAATTAAATAGAAAAGAAAAAAATCATAATCAAAGTGTCGAGAAATATCAGGGGTCTGGCAGTAGCTGATCCTACTTAATGTTAAATTTTACTAAAAACTTGCTGAGAGTTTTTAGAACATTTGAATCGAGTAAAGATAATTCTAAGAATGAATAGATATTTGCTCTTCCGCATTTAACGTATACTTTCTGTAGATATCCTGTGCACTTGCGAAGTGTCAATAGAAGTAAATTGTGTCTTTTACATGATGTATTATAGATATCTACGGGAAGTAATATTATATGAAACAGTATGTTCTCATTTAAATTGTAATATGGCTCATTTTTTAGGTAAAATCATACTATTAAACTTTGAAATTCAAATATATTTATCACCAGACACATTCATTTTTTTAATCGTTAGAATTATGTATTTAACTTTGGTTCCTTCATTTTGTTCATATAAGAGAGGTAAACAAGATTATGTTCGATAAAAGTATCCCTCTTTAGAGCAAAATGTGGTAACACTAAATTCTGTCTTTAAACACTACAATTATAATTTAAAAATCGTGTGACAATATTCATAAGAAATGCTGAATTTTTTTTATAATTTCACGCATAAATTCGAATCTATTCAGAAAATCTCACTGCTTTAAAGTCATTTATGTAAATAATGTTATGAAAAACTATTAATTTGTCGTTAAATTGTGATTTCTGTTTTAATAGATTCAAAATAAATCATATTTCTTTTAGCTTATTCTGATTTTATTGATATATTATGCATGCATATTACTTTCCAGCAGTATACTTTAGTTCAAATAAACACTTTACACAGGATTAAAATTTCGTACTTTGTTGTTTAAGAGAACTAAAACATATCGAAATAACATGAGATTGTACTCATGACAAGAGACGTCTTAAGGCGTGGGCCTCGTCTCGTTGTCTACTCGGCCTCAATAAGATGATGATCAAAATAATTTTAATTGTTAAATTTTATTCCCGGGCGTGACTGATTGAAGACAGTTACTTCCTTATTAAATATCTCTATTTACAATGTTTGCTGAGAATCAGGGAAATATTAGTTTCATTTCTAAAGCGAGATATGTTCAATCTATTGATAAAAATGCTGCTATGGGAAGGACAGTCACAGACACTCCTTCCAGCGTCCTTTTATTTATTTGCACACATGAGTTAAGGATCGCTCATAAATGGACAAGAGATACATTTAAGCCCCCAACAGAAGTAACAAAAACACATTCCCTATTTTATGACAGGCGTCAGGGCTACCAAAAAGAGGGTTGAAATGACCCTGAAGGAAATCGGACTTTTTCGAAGAAACGAGTGGCCTACAGTTCTAAATCGGCAATTTCTTCCTCAAAATTTAATTTCTTTGAAATAGAAAAAGGTAATTATGTTTTAATTTTTGAATTGTATTTCTTTGAGATTTAAGATAATATACAAATATTTATATCGCATTAAAAAAAAAAGTAAAATAATATCAAGTTTTAAAAAATTCTGCTTTTTTTCTCTCTCTCTTTTCCCTCTGAACAACATGAAATAATCTCTTAACTGTTTATAAAATTACATATAAATATATCAGTGCACTCTGTAGAATATATTTATATTGATTAATATGCATAAGTGCGCTCTACCTTCATTTTGAATGCACTACGATCTCCCAAAAGAATTTTCGATGTGTTCTGTAATTCAGAGAAATATTTTTGTTTGCTTCTAATATGGAAAGCGTTGTTTTACTCGTTTAAAAATTCATTTGACTGTCCTTTTTTATTGTTATTGAAACCGAAATAATAAAAAAACATTTATAAAACGAATATATCACATTACTACAGATTGTAGTAATGTAATATAAATGTAGAAAAACATATAACAGGAATCATTGATCACGATTTGATAAATAAATGTCTGTACAATAATTTAATGTCTTAAGAGTAAACATCAAAAACGGAGACATTCTCGTTCAATACTGTACAAAATAAGAGATTTATAGTGTATACGACCCCCCTCCCTAGAAATTTTCTATTTGCGTGTGTATGTTTAATAAGATTTTCCTGAGGAAATTGAAATTTATTATTTATACTTTAATTTTAGTTCTTATAGTTTAAAATTTATATATATAATGTATTTATACTTTTTTGCTTATTCACATATCGGTATGAAATACTTTTAATGAAAATTACATAAATATAATTCTCCTAATTAATAACTTATGTAATAATGCTCTTTAATTTTTGGAATCTATGACTTCCATTTTCCATCCTCATAATTCTTTGTTTCGTTTCATAAGAATAATAACAAGGATATATATATTCCGTTTAGTTACAAACACAATACAATATAGAAATCTTTTACATATTTTTTTTTCCTGCATTTCATTCCTATTAAAATTGTTTTACTCATTATTTTCTTGGGATATGATTTTATATTCTCAAATAAAAAATATGTAAGGAAATCTAATAATTAACTGTTTGTGATAAAACTATTATTGATATTATAATGATAATTTGAAATATAATATTTTGTACATTAATAATAATAATGAAATAATCATTATATGAAAATAGGAATTTTGTTAATTATGTAGAAGAAGTAATAACTTAATTGAAGCTTTATTCCTTCTATCCACGAAAGAGTTAAAAGAAAATATTTAAAAAATTCGATCTTATCACCTTCAGAATTCTTACGAAAACGAGAGTTATATATTTCTCTAATGTTATACACCTTATTATTTACAAACTAGTGAGCGAGTTTTCTCTTTCTTTTTTCTCTCCCTTGAACAGAACAAAAAGGAAAAAGCGAAATTCTACTCATAGTTATGAGCATATTACGTGAGTTACCTCAGTCAAAGAATAATATTTAAAAAAAAGTCACTGCAACAACTCATTAAGACAACATCTAAGGGAGATGACGATAGACAGCGCGCTTCTTATAACATTTCTTTATTGATTACAGAGTCCGGAAAGCCTTACACTGTCGGTGAAGAACTTATTTTACAAGCTGTAAGTGAGGTAATACACACGGTGTTGCACAAACCAGCTTTCGACATTATAAAAAGAACTCCACTGGGTAATTATGCAGTACAAAGAAGGATTGACGCAATGGATCAGAGCGTAGAAAATTCTTTATGTGAGTATTTAAAAGCATATGAATTTTCTATACAGCTTGACGAGTCTCCTTTACCAGGAAATGAAGTTTTACTTTTAGCTTATGTAAGATTTGTAAAAGAAGAAAAATTTTGCTTAGCATTTTTATTTTCTAAATGTTTAGAAACCGATACGAAAGGTGAAACGTTATTTACTGAATTAAAAGTTTTTTCGATGTAAAAACAATACTTTTGACTAATATCATTTTTGCTGCTACTGACGGTGCTCCGGCAATGATAGGAAGATATCGATGCTTTCTGGCATACTTAAAGTAAGCTGTACTGAATGCATTTTCAGTACATTGTGTCATTTAGTCGCAAAAAATCTTAGTGAACATTTGCATGGATCTCTAGATTATGTCATTAGAGCAGTTAATAAAATCAAAAGGAATGCCATCAATGAGAGATTATTTGCTCAACTTTGTTTGGAAAATGATGAAGACTATAATCGTGTACTACTTCACACAGAAGTACGTTAGTTATCTAAAAGTGCATGTTTAAATAGATTTTATGCGCTCTTTGATTTAGTGTTGGGAAGTCCTGGAAAGCAAAGACAATGATTTGCGACACAATTTAATTAACTCAAAAAATGTTACAGCCTACATGACTGATTTATTTGCCAAATTTAACGAAACTAATTTGAAACTACAATACCTATTCTTTTAGTTTCAATTAAATTTAATCAAAACTAAAAGCGTAATATCTGTGTTTAATTCGAGACCTTTTCTGTACAAACAAAACAAGGGAAGTGGAGAATGTTCTTAGTTTCCAAATCTTACGAAAATGCAAGATACAGATGAAGATTTGCTTGCTTAAGGTCAGCACTTAACGGGTCTTCATGCAGACCTGAACCAAAAATTTGAAGACATTCTTCACTTGGATATTCCCGACTGGGTGTTGAACCAGTCGCGTTCAACACCCAGTTTAGCGCATGGACAAACTCGGATCCCAAACACAGATGAATCCATACTGATGAAGGAGCAGCATATTGATCTATCCACAAATGAGGAACTTAAACCAATGTTTGAACAAGGATACCACAAAATCTGGTTACAAAAACAGATCCCAATTTTATATCCTACATTGTGGGTTATTGTACAGAAGTTGTTGACTGCTTTCCCGTCTTCCTATTTGGTAGAACGTGGATTCAGTGCCGTTATGAATCTCATCACAAAAGAAAGAAAGAAACCGACTAGAAATTAGTGCTCGTGGAGATTTGCAGTTGCTGCTCACAAACAGTGAGCTGGACTTAAATAGACTCATAATGTCTCATCAAGTTCGTCGTAGTCATTAATTTTTTTTTTTTAAATTTTATTTTAAACATAATTCGAGATAAAAACCAACGTTTTTATATGGTGACAAAGTTTATTTAAGAAAATAATTGAAATATTAGATAAAACTGGTCGCAAATATCTAAATATTGCATTGTTAGATAAGTAAGAACGGTTCCCAAAATTTCAGAGCTCTAGTTTGATGACACACTGATACACCGCAGAGACAGGCACACACCAAGTGAAATACATAAAAGCGTTAAAACTCACTAAAATTAATTAATTCATCCGGTAAATTAAATGGTTGGAATGCAGTTTAACCCAATCACCCTTGACGACAAGAATTATTTGGTGGTATTTTGCCAAATGTGGCTTCCCTGGTCCGTTTTACGGACTTAACGTTCAGCCCAAAAAAATCGCCAAGTTTGGTGCCAATTTTTGAAATCGCGCCAAGTGATTGGATTAAACTGCATTATTAAAGAAAATATTAGTTAAAACTTGTCGCAAACGTCTAAATATTGCATTGTTAGGCGAGTACGAACGATTCCCAAAATTTCAAAGCTCTAGCTTGATAGGAAGCTGGTTAAATTAACGATCGAAAATTTGATGACACACACACACACACACCAAGTGAAATTCTGAAAAACGTTTTAAAAAGCTATAATTTCAGTAAATACTTCTTCAACAAAATGTTTTTTTTAATTTATAATTTTTATATTATGCATTTATGTAGCTTTTCAAACGGGGGTCCGTGGGCAAGTTTTGACTATAAAAAGGGGTCCATGGGTCACAAAAGTTTGGGAACCGCTGCTCTATGTGATGGGTCTTAGGCGCCACGATGATTCGAACCCACAATACGACCAAAATTCGATATAAAAACAAACGTTTTTATATGGTGGCAAAGTTTATTAAAGAAAATTATTGAAATATTAGTTAAAACTGTTAGTTATTTTTAACTTTAAAATTCACTTAAAAAGAGACATTTGTGAGAGTATTAAAAAATTCATAATACTCATAAAATCAGAACATGCATTTGAAAATTTGTAAGTCATTTTATTAAAAAAAAGAATGGGAACCAGAATTCAGAAAAAATTATTGTGATAAGACATGGCGCCAAATATTGGAAACTTTCTTTCTTGCGAATGATTACTGACTAAAAGTCAGCAACCCTTACTATCTCGGGAGATAGTATCTCCCCTTTGTGAGTACAATAGGTTTACGATACCGCATACTGCGCGGGGAGTGCCCGGTGCTCCCAGAGGGGGAAAGAAATTTTTTCCTCAATCCTAAAAGCGCCGAGAGGAAAGAATATTTTGACTTATTAAAATTATTGAAATATTAGTCAAAACTTGTCGCAAACGTCTAAATATTGCATTGTTAGGCGAGTACGAACGATTCCCAAAATTTCAAAGCTCTAGCTTGATGGGAAGTTGGTTAAATTAACGATCGAAAATTTGATGACACACACACACACCAAGTGAAATTCAGAAAAACGTTGTAAAAAATCGGTGTCCGCGAGTTCGAGACCAAAACCACTCAGCTATCGCTTTCGATTTAAACTGAAAATATAACAATAATTCAGAATAATGTAACATATTTTTTTGGCCTCAATAAAATAGAAAGGGGAAAAAAGACTTTATGCAAAAGATTTATATACCTTTTTCTTTATAGTCAGTACTTCAACGTTTCTTGATAAGTTTTATCCAGACTCTGCGCTAGGAAAATCGACCATTATTGACTGATTTGCTGAATTTAAATGTGTTGTAGAACACCGATGATGCGCCACGCTCTGTGCCCTAGAGAGTGGTTATAGGAAACATCAAACTGTTCACAAAATCGTTTTGTCTGTACACCATAAGTGAAGTTAACAGGAAGATATTGACTCTTAAATTTATCAAAAGAAGATGTGAAACTATTTTACTGAACGGACTTGTCCTAACAAGATCAGTGTAAAATCTGCGCCTACCATAGTAAAACACTTTTTTTGGCAAAATTAGTTTTTATCAACATAATTCCTTCAATTAGAATATCTGATTACTAGCGTTATCAACTTTCAGATACATTTTTGTAGTACGTTTGTCCTTTGGCTAAAATGGGCTCCGTTTTGCATCCTCTTGCTTCGGAGAATTTCTCCCCAGCGAGCATTCATTTTGATCGCAAGGATCTGAACAGGAAAGTAGTCAGCGGGGCCAATCTGGAGAATAATCGGTGGTGAGGAACGCAATTCAGCCCCAATTACTGATTTTGCCATCGTTTTACTGCATTGGTACAGGTGCATTGTCTTGGTGGCAGCGCACCTCTAAATGCGGCATTTTTTCAGGCGAATTTCTATAAAGCGTTCTAACGATATCATATAGTCACTGTTGATGAGTCCTCTTTTCAGGATCAATGAAGTATTCCGCCGCATCCCAAAATACCAGACCTGCGCAACCTGCCGCCGACTGTTGCGTTTTCCCGCTTTAGGTAGCGGTTCATAATAATGCAGTCCCTCGGATGACTGTCGATTGAACTGAGTGAAATGTGGTTTCATCATTGTCCCGCATGCGCAAACTGGTTTAACGCTTGATCAATCTTCTTTGCTTGAATCATCTACTCGTTGTTTTTTGGTCCAAAGTGACGTCCGCACCACTTTTGCAAAGCTTTCTATACCAAATATTCGTGGAGATGATACTTGAGTGTACGTTCCGAGTTGATATCCTTGATTGTCTGCTATTTCGTATTCAATTCAATTTACGGTCATTCAAATATCTGTTTGTAGTTTTTTTTAATGTTTTCAGTCAGGTAACAACCTCTACTTTTGGGGATCCCACGTCTTCGGTGCTCATTTCACACTATAATGCATACTCATCTTGATGATTGATTTTCCTGGCCAGTAAGTCGAACTCGGCATCAGCCAAAGGTTTTCGAACTGTATATTTTTCCTTAAAAAGCAATATTTATCAACCGCAACTCTGCTTTTATCCATTTTTTTCACCTTAACAAGTTGCTTCACTCAAAGTACATATTCACAAAGTAATGATCCCAACTTTACTGCAAATTAATACGCGCATCTTTTTGAGGGTTAAGGACTACTAAAAATATGGTTAGTCGTTAAGCGCTAATATCAAAATTCACTAGAAGGACTTTCAGTTGGTCGATAAGAGAAGCTGTTTTTTGGACTGCCGCATGTGTACGTAGACCAAAACAACCTTACGAGTCGATGATTCCGAGGCGCTGTTTGAAGCTAATTGCGGCGAAATAAAAAAAGACTTTTCGTCGATACACATAACGATGGACAGAAACTTGGATCCACCATTTCACGCCAGAGTCAAATCCGGCAGGTCGAGGGAGCAGCAGCCAAATGACCTCACCCAAACAGATTGAAGCGAAACAAGGTGCTGGCTAAATTATGGCGTCATTTTTGGGATACTACAGTATTTTGTTTATTGAATAAGAAATAGGCAAGACAGATAATAGCAATCATTACATGACCCAACTATGGACCTTTTGAACAGAGGGCAATTTCGAAGAAACTGTCCCATATATATAAGAAAGTAATCTTTCACGCAAGACAATGCACGTGTCTACAAATCTTTGACTACGATGGCAATAAGACAGATACTTGCACCCACCTGTTTTACATACTGTGCCCCAAGCGTACAATTACATGTTCTCAGACCTAAAAAGAATAGCTCGCCGGAGAGATTTGGTTAGAATAGGAGGAGATCACGCAGAAACAAACTGCCTATTTTTGAGGCCAAAAGAATAAATCGTTTCTTCCAAAATGTATCAGAAATGTAAAGAAGGGATGGGATACTTTGCATCGCTCTTGAGAGACTCTATAGTTGATAAGAATAAAATCAGAATTGACTGAAGAAGGTGTTTTCTTTACTTTAAACCAGGGAACATCAACCGATGTGTATATATATATAAGTAACACAATGGATCAATAAGTTGTTAGACAACAGAATAGCATCGTAATGAAACAATGTGGAAGTCTTTCCTAGAGTACTAACTTAGCATTGAAACTGTCCAGTACAATTCGATCGGAAAGAAACAGCTTTGAGTTATCCAGAGGTTGGAGTAAGTCGTTTCGTAGTTTGTTTAAAAAAATGAAAACCGGGAGTTCGTGTTCTGATCAAAACATTGTTTTTTAATGGGTAAAAAACACCAGTAGCAAGCTGAAAACAATGGTTGAAAAATGTTACCCGGACTCCTTGTCATCAAAAGAGCAACACTTGTCGGTGGTTTGCCGAAGAGTTTCAAACATTGAGTTAGCACAGGCAAATGACGCGGAGACGTCAGGTAATGTAGCATTCCTGTGGGAAATAATTACAGAGGAAAATGAAATTGGTAATAAAGTATAATGTGAAAGATCTGGCCAGAGTGAAGCTCCGTGAAGTTACT
>BMAW01116284.1:79281-93108 GCA_019974015.1 Nephila pilipes | reverse complement strand
AAAAAAAAAAAAAAAAAAAAAAGGCTTGTGTCTTAACTTCTAGCAAATTGGCCTATTTCTTCATTCAAATCCCAGAATTATTGAAAAACCTCAAGAGTAGGATCGGTATAGTATGACAGACCAGAATAATCAGTGTTAGATTCACTTACAAATGTAAAGAATTATTGTTGATTTAAATCTCCAGATTTTATGAAATGAATAATTTTTTGATAGGCGTTAACTCGTAATCCATGTACATTACTTTCTTGATGCACTGTGTTCGATAAATCCTGGATCCATGATAATTTTGTTTCTTTTTTTGCTGTAATGATACGAAACCACTGTCATCGAAGGATCTCCATCTGTACCGACAGAAGTTAATTTTGTCAGAGGCAGACTGTATTTTTGCAGAAGGTCAAAAACACAAGTGAGGGTTAAGGATCGGTACTAGTTCTAACAATTCCTCAAAAATGTTTAAATCCGTCTTGCATGCACGGAAAAAAACACGTCTAAATGAACTACACCTCCAATATCCGCATTCTTGTCTCAGGCAATGCGGAAAAGTATCGAAACTAGATGATTTTATCAGATATCTTAAATTGTCTGCCAAATCAGCAACTCTTTCCGCAACTGTATTTGGAGTATGTTGGAAATAAATTACTCGGATCCCGCCTGGAGGCTCCTTGTCTCGAGTAAGTGAGAGAGCACGGGTTCATGGGTAATATTTTCAGAGTGCTCTTGGATCTTGACCGCGTCAGGCGGGTTATTTTCTTGCATTTGATGTAATTTCTCCTGACCGCAAAAGCGGGTTAAGTTATAATATGGGCTATTTGGAAGCCTTGTATAGTTTGTAAATAGTATAATTATTTGTTTATGGGTGATTGGTGCGTAGAGACTGTAAATAAATGTGTGATCAAACTAACTGCTCTCCCTATTTTGGCTTAGTAGATACCATCTACAACAGAGTAAAGGATTTGCTTGAAAAGCCTTCACCTTTCTTGGACAAACAATTTCTGCAGTTTTAATTAGATATTCCTTCATAAATTCACCTTCAGTAAAAGGTTTCAAGTGTAGAGCTATCAACTCTGACAAAATGTAGCTTGTATACACCGCCATTTCACTTTTTTTTTTGTGTGTGTGCTATTTAGAAAACATAAAATTGTTTTTTTTAATCCCAGCTTCAGCTCCTCTCGTTTATTCCTTGTAAATTGTCAGACATTGATTTATATAATTTATAATGAGAATTAATATAGTACAGTTTGGGTGAGCTAATCGTATAATGTCATATTAAGCGGATTATTCTATGATTTATTTCATAGCAAAAAAAAAAAAAAAAAAAAACCTTCACTTCCTCTTTTTCTTAAGAATTTCGATGTTCGTCTGCAATTTTTCATTTGTTTGTACTACCACTTGGTTTCGGTAAAGATATGCTGAATAAGAAGAGCTGAAAAAAAATTAATAATTGCTGAATTTTTCCAGAAATTTAGCAAATAGTAAATTTTTAAGCTTTTATTGACATTAATGTTTCGTATTTCCATATGATATCTCCAAAAAATAGAATCATGGCTAATACCAAAACTTCATCCCATTAACCCAGAAAACGCAAGCTGATAAGTTTTAACCTAATAAATAGTTTCATTGTGAAACAATAAATCATCTCATGAATTCCCCTCCCCTAAGCTAGCGTCCTTGAAAGAGTTCCTATGAGAATATTGGGTTCTCCAATTGGAGAATACGAAATTTATTGCTCTTTGAAAATTCATCAGACTTTGCTTTGTTTAGCTTTTTCAGAGTGAAAATATGCATTTGATTGTAATAACCTATGATTCATGATTTGATGATAGTAATTTCCGGTTCAAGTTTAATATTCTGCTTTTCTTTCCCAAAATGCCATAAGTACACAGTTCTGAAGAATCATATTTACATATTTCATCATTCGTATTTTGATTGTTATCAATGGTAGTTCTATTTATAATATATGCAGTCATGGAGTCTCCTTTGTTGGTTTACTTAGGTGGCCTATCAAACACGATGCTTTCTTGCCGTCTATTTACGAGCTGACCTCATAAATGATCTTTGCGGGCCGCTTGTCCGACACACTTCGGGTAAATGATCTAAAAATTAAGATCTAAGAAAAATCAAAGTCAAGAAAACTCGAAATGGATATCACAGTAATTCCATTTACTGTACCATGCTTGAGATTAAAATTTACGTGGCTAACTTATTTACGGAATCTATTTTCCCACTGAGCTTCCCTTCCACTTGCTTTTTACAACTTGATTATTACCTAGCTCTTTTCAAAATACAAAATAAAAACAATACGCTTACGCCTCTGTTGCTGTTGCTTATTTCCGTGTTTAGCCAAGCTAGATCAAGTCCATGATATCGTTCACTCTCAGAAAGTCAATAACCAATAGTAGGTTCTCATAAAGGTCCTGTCTTGTGAGATTCAGACACTCAAGAATGTGTTCCGGAGAAGCCTGGCATCCAGAACACAAAGTGCAGGTCGGAAAAACTCTACTATTATTATGGTAAGATAAGGTTTTAAGGTGTCCACTGCGTAAAAGGGTTTTAGCAGGTTGCTCTTTTTCTGCTTCTCCGAAGGGAGAGAGAACCACTAGAGCTTTTAGCCTCATACCAGTGAGGAACATGAGGGACATATGACCATTTATTACTATTAAAAGTGAATTGCAGCTCTGCATAAGTTAGAGGGACCGGAGCATTTGGGTGTTGAACAACGCTTTGTTTTGGGACCGGAGCATTTGGGTGTTGAACAACGCTTTGTTTTGCCAAAGTGTCACCGACCTCGTTGCCAGCAATGAAAGATGTTTCATGTTTTCCAAAATAGTCATTCCAGTATTATCTCCCACTCTGTGCCAATTAGAAAGGTGAAGGATGGCACTACGACTGTCTTTTAGAATCCATATGCAACCCGAATTGGGAAATGAGAGGATCCTGCTGAGGGCTGAATCAATAGCAATCAGTTCACTGCGAAACACAGAGCATCCATCGGTATTCCTCAAACTGAATTGACAGGAATTGTCTTAAGCACTAATGTAGATACCACTACCGGAATAAGACATTTCATTCCTGCTGCCACCCGTATAAACAAGAATAGCATCATCTAGAATATTACTATTGATCAATTCAAGAGCAAGTTGCCTTAGATATTCAGGAGGATCAGAGGTCTTGTGAACATAAGCAGAGAGAGTAAGATGGAAAAAGGAGCCACAGTTTACACCACGAAAGATTATTAATTCTTGACGAAAACTTACCTTTAAGATTATCATATAGCCATCTAAAATACCCGGAAAAACATGGCTTGCGAAAGTTCGCAGCTGAGCTAAAAAATTTAGGATGAAAAAAATTTTAATTTTTTTTTTTTTTTTTTTTTTTTTTTAAAGAGCTAAAAATGGTTCTTAAAATATTTCAAGCAAATTTATAAAAAATCATGCAATGTTTGATTTTTTAAAAAGAACTAAAAAAATTACATAGATTATGCAAATAAACATTCAAAATCAAAGTATTTCAGAGGCAGCGCCATCTATTTACACGGATTTTAAACAAAATTATTACTGCCGAATTAAAGATATTTAAAAATTACATCTTTCCAACATAGTGAAAATTGCTTACTGCCTTGTTTAAATGATATTTATGGTATTTTAATAAATAATACTTTCTCTATTATTTATCTAGTTGTAGATGGGTTTTTAAGTCCTATTTTAGTGTACTGCTTGGCGCGATTTTTACGATTGCACAAAGATGGGGCCAAATGCTCTATTTTCAAACTCGAGGGCAACAGGAAACCGAGATGACGTTTTGTCAGATAACACAATAAAACGTGTAAATAACACAAAAACACTTTAAACAAATATAAAAAAAAAACCGTGCGCTTTCCAAACTCTTTTAAGTCATTTCAACAGAAAACAGGATAATGTTGGAATGACAGTTTCCTAAGTATTGCTATCAAACAAAAAGATATGTACAAATGAATTGAACAAAAAGTATTGAATACTTCTTAAAAAGAATGGTAATAAATCACAGACCTTTAACGGTGATGATCACGAAGTTATTTTGGAAAAGTAACGATGAAACTGATTTTCCGCTGCAGTTGATTTTGTAATGGATGTTTAACTGTTGGCTGTAAAAAGTCGTGAAACTCTTAATTTTCGAACCAGAAATGATTTCTCTGAAAATCTTTTTTTTTTGCTGATTTTCCCACCTTTCGATCACATAACAATAAAATCGGTATTCTGCCTAGAAAGTGAGATTTTGTAATGGACACTTGACTATCGACTACGTTTTTTTAAAAAAATATCTTTCAAGTGTCCGAGCGTCCGGTGAAGGGTCCAGTCCACCGTGAAAAGGCTATCATAATCAAAACACAACAATCAAATGATTAACCAGGACCAGTCATTATGAAACTTTGTTAAATATGTTTTTATATACATGTATGAAATGTACTAAAAAGTTAATCAAGCATATTAAAATGTGTATTAAACACATGATTTGTCAGGCCAAGACGAGGAATGGAATCGTTCACATAGTAAGGTTACCAGAAATAAACTATGATATTTTGACTTTTTAAGACTTTTTGGTAGGGTTACCAACTTGGCGATTTATCGCAATTGAAATTTTAAGAAATTCCCTCTTCACCAAGAAGTACGCTCAACTTAGATCCAACTTTTTGTATTTACAAAGATCCCGCTTAACCCGTATCAATATTATACGGTTTTAGGAGGTACCCTGAAATCGCAGGAGTCCAATAAGAAATCTTGGATCGCTATGAAAAATTTCTAGAATTAGCTTACCGAACATTTTTGTCAATCTGTTAAACACTACTGCGAATTTAAAAGACTAGAATCGAAAGGATGTTTTTGATGGGTAATGCTCCAAGTCATCCATTGCATTTGTCCAACTTAAAAACAAGCATTTCAGTAGGAGCATTTTCCCTGCCGCCAAATGCGGCTTTTTAAATCCAACCAATGGATGAAGGCGTAATATCAGATTTGGAACTAGCAGGTCAGTTGAAAAGTCCCCAACCTGACACATAGATGGCGCTACTAGAATTAAATCCATATGTTTTTTAGTTAGCCCTAACCCTCAAAAGATGCGTGTATAAATTTGATAGCTGTCGGATCATTAGTTTGTGAATTATAGCATTTTGAGGGAAGCAACTTTTGTTATTGGGAAAAAAATGGATAAAAAGGAGTTTCGCGTGTTGATAAAATATTGCTTTTTGAAGGGAAAAAATACAGTTGAAGCAAAAACTTGGCTTGATGCCGAGTTTCCGGACACTGCCCCAGGAAAATCAACCATCAAGGATTGGTATGCTAAGTTTAGACGTGGTGAAATGAGCACCGAAGACGGTGGACGCCCAAAAGAGGTTGTTACCGACGAAAACATTAAAAAAATCCACAAAATGATTTTGAATGACCGTCAACTGAAATCGAATGAAAAAGCAGACACTCTAAAGATATCAACTGAACGTGTACATCATATCATTCATGAATATTCGGGTATGAGAAAGCTCTGTGCAAAGTGGGTGCCGCGCGAGTTCACTTTTGACCAAAAATAACGACTAGTTGATGATTCGGAGCAGTGTTTGAAGATGATCAAGCGTAATAAACCCGAGTTTTTGCGTCGATATGTGACAATGGATGAAACATGGCTTCATCATTTCACTCCGAAGTCCAATCGACTGTCATCCGAGTGGACTGCACACGATGTACCCGCTCCAAAGCGTGGGAAAACGCAACAGTCGGCTGGCAAGGTTATGGCGTCTGTATTTTGGGATGCGCATGGAATAATTTTCATTGACTACCTTGAAAAAAGAAGAACCATGAACAGCGACTATTACAAAGCGTTATTGGACCGTTTGAAGGACGAAATCGCCGAAAAACGGCCGGATTTGAAGAAAAAGAAAGTGCTGCTTCGCCAAGACAATGCACCGTGTCACAAGTCAGTGAAAACGATGGCAAAAATCCATGAATTGGGCTTCGAATTGCTTCCTCCTCCACCGTATTCTGGCCCCCAGCAACTATTTCCTGTTCTCAGATCTCAAAAGAATGCTCGCTGGGAAGAAATTTTCGTCGAATGAAGAGGTGATCGCCGAAACTGAGGCCTATTTTGAAGCAAAGGACAAATCGTACTACAAAAATGGTATCGAAAAGTTGGAGGGTCGCTATAATCAGTGTATCACCCTTGAAGAGAATTATGTTGAATAAAAAAAAAAACTAATTTTGCCAAAAAAATGTGTTTTACTATGGTAGGCCGGGGACTTTTCAATTGACCTTTTATTGGTCGCTGATAAATATGGTCAATCGAAACGAAGCGCCGAAATTCCATTGGTCAGCTGAAGGAATAGCATTTAACTAGGGGCGAGATTTCAAGAATGCATCGAAAAAGCAAGCTTAATTTTTGCGAGTTTAGTTTCATGAGCACTGAAACCCAAAATGTGCTAAATCTAGAGGGATATATCCCCCTTCCTAAGACAAAAAGACCCAGAAAAATTCTTTCAGACTCTCACCAGCCAACGTTAAACAACTATCTCTCTAATTTCTATGATGAAAATTCCTTTTATTTTTATTACTTTTCTAAAAAATTTATTTCAAAAATCGATCAAATCAATACTTTCACGGCCGAATAGCCTACACCGAGTTACTCCTTCGTAACTCCACCCATCAAAATTAAAAGCTTACTGGGGCAGTCAATAGGACACCTCCCCCTCCACATTCCAGCAAGCAATGGCAAAAAGAACTCTCGTCTAGTTCCTCTCCAGATAAGCTCAGAACTTTCTCGAAGAACTAGCCACCTTATTACTTTCGACCAATAGGAAATCACCATTTTAACGATCATCCAATAGCTAGTCACCAACGCATTTCTACTGCACAGAGAGATAAAAATTCCACCTACAAGCAGAGCAATTCCAAGAAAGATTCGGACACGATTTGAAGGTCGCTCTCGCGGCCTAGACGCTCGGCGAAAATGCAACTCGCGTACGAGAGTCATGAGAGTCAGAGAAGGGATTTTCAGATTAAAACTAAAAATTTTACTTAAAGAATTTCCATGCGTGATACCATAAGGATGTTAAGAGCGCCAGGGCTTGGCAGAAAAAAAGAAATTATTTTATGATTATCCACAGAAAGCGTAAAAACGTTGATGGAGCAGAATTTAAGTGTTAGCTAATTTCATTAGAAAAATAGTGCTAATTAATTCGAAATTTGATGAAAGATTTTTTAAAATTTTTAGGACAGTTTCCGCAAGCTATCGCGAAGCACAATGAAGCATGAGTTTGGAGATAATTTCAATTTGGTTGAAAACTTACAATTTTAATATTAAAATTTATAAAATGTGAGGATTTAGATTGAATCCCGAGGTTTTAAATGAATATCGTTAGTTAATTTTCCACTCATTATGAAAATTAAAAAGGCATTTCTTAAGCTAAATGGTGAAATGTAACGAACAGCAGTGAGGAATATTTATACCAATTGCAAAACAATTAACGGAAAAGGAAAATTTTTTAGATAATTTTTTTCGATTTGAAGTTCCATCACATAAGGACTTTTGACAACGGACTTGATAAATCTGAGCAACGGTTAGATGAAGACTGGAACCCTAACTGGAACTCATTTGGATTCTGTACAACACCACTTAAGGACTTTGGGACCTTATTCCGTTTACCGTGCATCAGTCATCAGTATTCTCACTCACGACTCAACTTCAAGGTCGCGCTCCTTAAAAGAGACAAAAGCCATGAAGGACATATAATAAAACAAGACGGAACCAAAATGTGAAAATCAAGCAAATAGAATTAGAATCGTTCCTGTAAAATGAAAATTTTTATACCAAAGATTTGATATTATACAAACCTATTGTTAAATGAATTCAATATTTAAATGACATATAAAAGAAAACTGAAAAACGCTGGAGACTAATTTTTAAATATTGATTATTACAAAAATGAACAGAGTTTCTCCGAGTAAATTGAATCCTGAATTGAAAACATCAAATCGTATAAAAATACTTATATAATCGTATTACATAAGAATTTAATAACAATTTACAAAGATCAACAACTTTAAAAATTTTTACCTTTAATGTTTTTTTTCGGGGGTGGAGTGGGGAGTTTATTAGACTTTTCCCAATTTTGATCTTCACCTATATCGTCTACAAAAGGAACTTCAACATCATCATCACTAAATGCTAAAATAAATAGCACATTTGTTTAAAAAGAGTAATTATCTCGAATGATCATAAATTAAAAAAAAAATGCCTTCTAGTAATTTTTTATCTAAAGTCTTCAGCATCTTGTTCGAAATACCCTCGGATTTTACAATTTTAGTTCCGATTTTTTTCAGCTCAAGTCCTCCCCCATATCCTGGAAAAACCCAAGAGCATTTTTCCCCTTCAAAAACATTTGCACTTTTGCATCCAGATTCTTGGAAGAGCCAATTCTAACTCTTTCGTCATTGCCAGAAATCGAGTATCGCTACATTTTCCTCTTTTTAGAAAGAAGCAATTCCACGCAATAACCTGGTTGAATTCCGTATAACAGGTCCCCTCGAAGATTTAGATATCTCCTGAATTTGGTTATTTGGATCAAGATAAGGTTTTAACAAAGAACGTGGACAGCATTCTATGAATTTCTTCGTCTACGGTTTTCTTCCAAATTTTCCACTTTATAGAGAATCGTTGAGTAATTCTAACTATACGATCCCAAATAAAGCTTTAAAAACTTCTCAGACGGTCCAACTTTTTGTATTGGTGTAAACATTCAAACTAAATCCCCTACCTTGTAGATGACTGGCTAATGCTCAAGACATCGATGTTAAAGAAACATCGGCTACAATAAATCGATTGACAAAACATCGACATCGATGTCGCATCCCTACTCGACGTTCTAATTTCTATGGAAATATTTGAATCTAGGTGAGGTAAAAGCACCATTTCTATCAGTTAATAATTTAGATGGCATCTGAAAATTTTATTTTAGAATATCCATGTAAATTCCAAAATTTTCATTTTTGGAAGAGAAAGCCCAAACATATCTGGTAGCATGATAAATTATAATATGAAGACATTTTTTTCAGAGTTATAATAATTAAATCCTTCAGTAGTATCAACAGAAAGACATTCAAAAGTTTAATCTGCGGGAGGGGAGGAGGCAGTCTGTAAGAAACAGAAATCTTTTTTTTTTATTGTCATGACAATGATTGACAAAAGCTGAAATATCTTGATTAATATGAAGCCAATATATTGGGGAGTAATTCAGTTAATCATTTTTTGAGTACCTAGGAGTTCAAATTATTCATAAACATCTCGCAAAACTTTTCTTCGGAGAAAAAAAAAATACAATTATTTTAACCAAATTTTTCATTCTTTTTTAAAAAACAAGTACATCATTTATGTTTTTTTTTTTTTTTTTTTTTTTTTTTTTTTTTGGGGGTATTATTAAATTGTCTAAATTTTGATAATATTTTAGCTCATCCAGTTCAACTAAATACGCAGTGTGCTGGATATACTGGGCTGTAGGATGGCTTGATAACGTGAGCTTCAACATTTGCTGTCCCTTTTAAGTAATTAACTTCATAATCAAACACTCTAAATTTTATAGACAACCTTAATAGCCGTCCCCTTAAATTTTTAACATTTTGTAGCCAAACGAGGCCTTGGTTTTATTAACGTCGCACTAGAAGCAACACGAGGGATATTGGCGGCGGACCTCTTAATTTTGAACTCGCTTAAGTGACGAAGCCAAACGAGGGCAGCATGACCAGTATGAACTCTGAATTTTTCCCCAAATAAATAATAAAATTGATCAAGAACATCTACTACTGAAAAATTATTATATCAATTCTGTTATATAATAATTTTGTTCATGTTTTCTTAAAATTCCAGAATGATATGAATCTGAATGTAATTTACCAGAACTATTAGGCTATTTCAAAACAGTTTCAAAAGCCACTTGAGAGACATCACAAAATACATGATGTTATTTAGGATCACACGATTGCAGCACAGATTCAGTTATTAATTTAGTATACAACAATCCAAAGCCTTTTTGACCATATTCATAGTTGAACATTTTTAAGAAGATTGTTAAAAGGCTGTCTAATTTTAACATAAGAATCATTAAATTTATTCTAAATATTTACAGAACCAAGAAAACCTTGAAGTTGTCTAACATTTTTTGGTGGTTGTAATTTTCTGATGTTTTCAATGTTATGGTTATCTGGAGAGATGTGTCCTCTTTTGATCTCGTAACCCAAGACATTAATTTTATCTTTAGCAAAAACACATTTAGAACATTTTAATTCAGTGTTTTCTATTTGACTCATATTAAACATTTTTAGGGGATCACAGTGTTCTTCTAGGGAATTAGAGAAAACCACTATATCTTCAAAATAGTGACATGCGAATTTTGAAAATTTATGTTTGTTTAGATTAATGTGAAACGTGCGATTGAATATTGCTGGCGCATTTTTAAAGCCAAAAGGTAAAACTTGGAAATTCAAATCAGTCTTCAGTGATAACAAAAGCAAATTTAGACTTGTCTTTCTTATGAAGGGGTGTGTGCTTCCTACCTAATGCAAGATCCAGAGTTAAAAAATTTAGCATGGGCTAGTTTGTCTAATGTATCTATTCTTAGTAAAGGTTCAGCTTCTGTCTTACACGGGGCATTCACTGTGATAATCAATGCATAACCAACTTTTTCTGTTTTCATCTCTTTTATAAGATAAAATTACAGGAGAGAAATAATTACTATTGGATTCTTTAATTAATCCCACATTCAAAAAATTCTTTATTTGCGTATTAATTAACTCTTCATCAATGATGATGTTCTGTAATGTCTCTGAGAGACCGGTAAGTCATTAATAATAAAATACGTAAAGATCCATCCATCCAATAGCGTGTGTTCCAGCTTAATCCCTAAATTCAACTTCCCTGGAAGCAAGTAGGGAAAAGGTACGCTCTTTTCTGATCTAAGACGAGTGCACGCGTATTGCGTTGGGTCCAGTAGTGGTTCTTGTATAATCATTGACTTACCGGAACTGCAGCGGCCCAATATTCACTTGATATCAACGATAACATTTAATATAATAAAGGCTTTTTTTCTTCTTTAATTCTTTCTTTACATTTGTGCAATGAACAATACTTAAAGTTTGTGTTAGGAACCATCTCCCAGATAACTACAAAATCAAAAAGATTATCAAATTTCTGAATAAATTTTCTTTTTACACATATTTGTTTCCTTTTGCACAATTTTAAACAAAGGATAAAAATTTTCTTCTGCAGCAACCCCACTAACTTAGACTACAAGCATGCGCCCACCGCTATCTCGATGTAATTCCATCCTTCTCTTGTCTTATGTAAAACAAATTGTTAATCAGTGAATTACAGTTTATTTTTTGAGCCATGACTGTGACGAAATAAGGTAAAATGAGTCAAAATCAAGACATACAAATTAACAAAAAAAAATTATGACCGTTGAATCATATATATATATAATGATTCAACTTTAATAATTTCTCAGGATAATAATTTAATTTTCTTTCTATCCCATTCCCTAATTCAAAAGTAAAGAGAATTCTTTTTTCCTGGTTCTATTCATATCCTTTTATTTATTAGATCACGGCGCTCATAAAATTTGTTTAAGCCTTTTTTCCACGATTAAATCTGTCAAATAATCCTTCTAGACTCTGTCTTTGTTGGTTTTAGAATTCTGAATCCTGTACCACGTGTTCTATGACGTTTCTATGAATAATCCTACTATATATAATGGGATACTCTGAAAAAATAGAGCATTTTTTATCGTTCCCTGCCACAGAGTGTACTGTTAGCCACCAATGTAACACTTTCTTTTTTTTCTTTTGCTCCCTGCTTTGGCCGGCCGATCTTGGTGCAGCGTCTTCATAATGAATAAGAAATAAAGTCCCACCCAAGAACTTGAATTTGACTCATTCTTCATTGATTGAATATTGTTTACAACTACAGTTGATAGATGATTAAATGTCTGGCAACAATTTTAGTATAACACATGGATCAATAAGTCCTCAGGTCGTTTTTGCGATTTCTCCTTCAAACGCGCAATCTCAGCAAGTCAATATAATAATCACTGCTGATTGATTTACCTTTTCGAGGTAGTCAATGAAAAATCACAACGTGTCCCAAAAAAACTGACGCTAGCGACTTTTGCCAGCTGACTGCTGCGTTTTCGGACGGCTTTCGCCAGCTGTGCGCCATCGCCGCTTCGACTTGGAGGTAGTGATGTACTGTTTCGTCCATGGTCACGTAACGACGCAAGAAATCTTTTGTTGCAAGTAAATAGCGATAAACAGCTTCTGAATCATCGACTCGTTGCTGTTTTTTGTTCCATCGAAAGCAATCGCGGCACCCACTTGAAAACCTTTTCATGCCCAATTTTTTCATGAAGGATATAAATACACTTCCATATGATATCTGTGTCAACTCAGCAATCTCACGGAGCTAATTTTACGATCTTCATTATAATTTTGTCACTTCACTCACATTTTCCGGTGTAACGGTTTCCACATTTTCGAGCGTTCCTCGTCATTTGTGTCGGTACGACCATCAGTTTAAACTGCAAACCACCGACAAATCGTTGCTTTTGATGGACAAGAGTCCGCACATTTTCAATCCATTGTTTCTGCTTGCACGGTGTTTTTTTACCCATAAAAAAACAATGTTTTATCAATGAAACTCGGTTTTTCCCCATTTTTAAACAAACTACAAAACGACTTTAATACTCCAACCTCGATAACTCCGCCGTTTCTGGTCCGATCGACTTAAAATTTTGACACGTTTCAAGCAAAGGTTAGTACTCAGAAAGACCTGGTTACTGGTTTACTACGAGCGCCATCTCTGCTAGTTCGGAACTTATTGATCCATGTGTTATATAAGTGTGTGTGTGTGTAGACGGTGGGGTGATGAGATACATCCTGAATCTACACTGACTTGTTTTACGCAAAGGGTTGGTTTTAGGGAGTACCTTTATTAATGCATCTCTATTATGATTTCGTAGAATTCAATGATGAAGCTGAACTAGTCTACATTTATTGGAGAGAGATGAAGAGTGGAAAAATGTTTATAACAGGTGATGACGAATTAACCCAGTTCATCCGAGCAAGATAGATAGCTGCCTCATTGTATGGTATATCAGTGATGGCTGGAACGCGCTCTGGCGTTCGGAGTTTACTTCCGCGGGTAAATGCGAAGGAGAAGAAGAAGCGGAAGTGGAGGAAAGAGCGAGAACGAAATGTCGCTCAGTTTTATTCCAGGAAAGGTGGCGCTGCATGAGCACGTAGCGACGCTGATTCGTGGTGCCATGTCGAGTATGTGGATGCTTGGCGCATCAGGCATATGGCAGGCAATGTTTCTAGGCCGAGCTACGTGTTGAAGTCCTAATTCCATTATAAAAGGCTGATGCACTTTAAATCTACATTTCACGTTGGGTTCTTGAGGAGAGATTGATGTCATTTGGAAGAAAAAACTTCGTCTCTGACGAGCCTTTTCAATCTTAAATTGAGTTTTTTTAAAAATAAAGTCGAAAATAGGGCACTCTTAATCAGTGAGTCACCTCCCAATCCTTTCCCACCCAACACCGCAAGTTTGCCAGTCGAAACTCAGCCTACTTACGTGGCCCGCCTGGATACATAATCAATGCCCAGCAGACCTGGTTTGTCAACAGAAAAAAATTTAAGTCTTACTGACGTACTATAAGCACAAGAACATTTCACCATTGGTTATTTGAGATCATATCCCACTACTATGGAATATCTCGGTATACTGACTCACTTTATCGTCGCAATGTGTTATACATTGAAA
>BMAW01116284.1:0-75035 GCA_019974015.1 Nephila pilipes | reverse complement strand
AAAAAAAAAAAAAAAAAAGACTAAAGATGATTTTCTTTGACATCTAAGAGTTAGATGTTAAAGAAAATCATTCTCAACTTAAGTTAGATATTAAAGAAAATTGTAATTTATATTTCTTATTAGCCCCTTTTTTTAAAAAAAACAATTTTACAAAATTTTTAATGAATATACATACACTTTCAAAACAGTCAATATTCTAAAATTTCTTATAAGTATATTTCAATAAACAAGAATTAACAAATTATATTTAAAATTACTACAATAACATCAATCTTTAACATGTATTAAGGTAAACTGCAATACATTCAAATGATTTTAAAATGCATAAAATACTATATGCATGATGAAAATTCATGAAAAATAATTTAATTTAATGAAATAGTATTCAAATCACCTTAAAATATTTATAATTTAATTTTTGAGGAAAGGGGACAAATATACTAATTTCATTCACTTTGCACTTCAATGCTCATGTTTCTGGACATTTTAATTTTAGGAAATTGGAATCATATGACACAATATGTATAAATATTTAATTTCTAAAATACATTAAAAACATAAAAAGCAAAGATCCGAGTTCACACTAACTTTAAAGAAATTTTGAAATGATAAGCAAAGCAATTTACAAAGCAGAATTTGAGAATTATACTTTTTCAGCAAAGTTAAAATTTAAATCATGCTTAATGTAACCAAATTCAGAAGTCATTCATGAAGTAAACGTAACAAGTACAATGAAAGTAGTAAACAAATAAAACTCTATAACAATATAAGCTATTTACATAAAATGTATTTATACTTGAATCTAAACTATTAATAAAAAAGCACATCAGATCTATTAACATAATAAAAACGAGTTTAATTAAAAATATAGCGACTTAGAACAACATTAAAATACTAATATAAAAATAAAATAAAAAAATTATTGGCATAAGACAACAAAAATGATATCTTTTTTCACAAATATTCACTATTAGTTAAATACACTGTACCTATCAATTGGACAAATTTAACAAGGGAAAAAATATGAGAATAAACAGAGTTTGTATACATTTTAAACTAATAAAACATTCAGAAATATATTGCAAAAAAATACTGTGAATCCAAAGAAACTCAATTCAAATTTTAAAATATGTCAAAATATTTCATAGCATTAATGAACAAGAGAAAGTTTTATTTTCTAATACTGTCTCAGAAATACTTAAAAAAAAGTATGTATTCCATTAAATTATATATCAATAATTTTTTCCAAAGCTCTCCTTAATGATATTTGAATTTCACACAACATGCGATTCAGATCATTAATATAACCATCACATTTAAGGTGGACTGTGAAGCTTATCTAAAATAACTATGTTTTACTAAAATTAAACATATTTTAATCTTGCAATAGGTTGGTACATATCGATTGCGAAAGAGATATCTGTTAGAATAAAAGTATCAACCCTTGATGAATTGGCTGATGAATGCAAATATAATCCACTAATGTTTTCTCCATTATGTTTAATGTCATTGGTACAACCCTTCCAAATTGATTTAATTAAAGTTTCAACAACACATCACTGAGTTACTGCATGTAGAGCATCTGAAATCTTAGAAACTAAGTTCAGATGTTATTGGATCTACAAAGGTAACTCAAAAAGAAATAAATTCCTACAACTATATTTTGAGTAATTAAGCATGTTTATCAATTTTTTTAAAAAAATTATTTGTTTAGTAGCAATAAGTTGATGATATCCTGTAAACATAATGGCAATTTCTTTATGTAAAAAGTACTCTTTTAACCAATATGATAAATGCATAAATTTAATGTATAAATAATAAAAAGTACATAAGAAATGAGTATATAATTGAATACGTAAAATTAAATATAATTGTTGTAATAATAATAGAAATAATCAAAATTAACAAAACTTGTTTAATAAATACATATGTATTAAGAATATGATTCAATTAAGTACTCAAAAATCATAAGAATAAGTAAATTTAAAAATACTACAATATTTTTCAAAATTTCAGGCAATTAAGATTCTAAGAATTGGAATAAAGTAGCTTAAATTGTGTGTGTATGTACTATTTCAGGCTTTGAACTGAAATGTATGGTTGAACATGTTTTATAGATCCAAAACATTCTGTTCAGCCAATTACTTTATAATAAAATTTAGTATAAAACAAATCATAAGAACAAGTTGAAAATTCTAAAATTTTGGACATAAGAGAATTTAGATAAGAATATTAAAACAAAAATATTTAAATGATATCAAATTCCAAATAAAACTTACTTATTATAAATTAAATTTTCATATGAACTCTAACCTAATATACACACACAGGGTTTAAAAAATGCTTATTACATTATCTAAAAAAGTTTAGAACAAAAAAATTCATAGAGGTTTCAGACAAAAAATAGTGAAACAGATAATAAAAACCCTCACACAAAAGTAATTCAAAATGAGAAAATTATGGCACAATTATTAACTAATAATTTTAATTCATGATTTTTCTCTCAGGGTAATTCAGTAAAATGTTACTTTAATTCATGAATAATACAGAACATTAAAAAATTTACAAAGTTTGGCACATATTGTTGTACATTGTCTAGCAATTCTAACCACAGAAAAATACAGTATTATTTAAAAGATTCATATATAACAAATTATTTGAACAGCATGGATAACACTTCCATAAATATACAAATCTCTATCAAAATCATTGAATTTTTAAAAATTTAGAAATGTTTTGATCTAGAATGTCAATTATCACAATAGAAATATGTGATAAAATTATAAATGCATAAATAATAAAGCAAGGAAAATAAACTATACAGATTCATTATAAGTTATGGAACATATGAAACTGAGTGTTTTAAATTACATTAGTTTAGCACCAGTTAAAATGAATTTTGATTTAATTATCACTCAAGGATTAACAAGAAAAAGGTTTTATATATGTGGTGATGATAACAAGTCATATGCTATAAAGAGATAAAAGAACCATATAAAAGCTGAATTCAAAAATAAAAATTTTTATAAATGTATTAATTTTTATAATAAACTAACTTTTAAAATTGTAAATTTTTCACAAATTAAATAAGAAAATACAATACTTATTATTCTTTTGATTACCACAACTGGTACTAAATGCACAATAATGATACAAATTTTATACTCTTTAAACTTTCTTTTTTGCATACTAAACACAACTCGAAAACTGGCTTAACAAGTTTGGGATCCAAGGATCTCATATTCTTTGCATACAAATCTATTTTATTGTGAGATTTTGCAAGTTTTAGTCATTACATCAATGACAACCACAAGACTTCACAACCATATTCTTATAATTCTTAAGAATAACATTGGAATTATCATCAAAATATAAAACTGTGATGGGAGAGAGTTGCGTAGGTGCACAACATGGCTTTGGAACAACCGAAGGATCCATCAAATGGACTAAAGTTTGCACTATCGCATGATTTGTTGCATTCATATGAGCATTTAATGGAAATGAACATTCTCCTTGACAATAAAATGCTGCATATCCATCAGGTGCTATAATCCAGTCCTGCAATTCAAATAATTAAAAATAAATGAAGCAAAATATTCAAATCACTTTTACTTTACTGAAATAATAGCAGAAAATGTCAAAAAGCACAATACTCAAGTTATTAATAACAATTGCAATTAATAATCTTTAACCTTTTCACAAAATAATAAATGAAGATATTTTGATTGTTGTTTCCACGGGCGCCTAGAGCGCTCTTCAAGCTTGAATCCTGTGTATTGTTTTGCTGCTTTGGGAGGATGGAGCTTTCATTTTTGGTGGGAGAATCCAAGAAAAGTTCAAATTGAAGAGGAAGTTTTTGCATGATGAAAACCTGAGTTGAATGATTTCCATTGGGTGAGAGGTAAGTACCACTGATACTGCTATTGGCTGCCCTTTTGCTGTGTAAATGGCTTAAAAATATTGTGGGTGTGGTAAAAAAGTTGATGATAATAAAAAGAATTAATCTTAAATGAAAAAGCAAAAAGAATAGTGGAAAAAAAGAAATTTAGATGATTATACGTGTGAGTATAAATTGCTATAATTAAAATAGTGGTGTTGTATTTACTCATCATCGTTTAACATAAGAGCTTGTATAATTTCAAGTTTCTTGTTTGCATTGCCTTTAGCTGCTTGAATTTTAGGTAAATTGATAAAAAGTCCTGGTAGTAGAGCAAAAATTTCTGCTAGACCTTTTAATTGGTCCATTCCTTGTATTACATTGTTAACTGGATATTGATTTTTACGCATTTCAGGAATGGTATTGAAGCAATTGCTTGGGCGAATGTGAAATTTTCTCTGATGGTTTTATTTTGTACGGAATTGTTTTTGTTAATTAAACCTTTAGGGGGTAAAAAACCTTTAGGTTTTTTTTATGCAAGTGATTTCTTCAATTTTGTTTTTAATTTGGCAGTCGCAGGTGGGGTGGGCACTGGAGCATTTGATGCATCGTGGAATCGAATGACAGTTTTGTACAATGTGGTTGAATTTATTGCAGTTGTAACATTGAGTGATTGTGTTATTTTTGTAAATATCTATTGTAATTAACATATAACAAATTTTATTTAGATCGAAGATTTTTTTGGTTAGTTTCATTCCCAGGTAAAGTGACCATGTAAATCAGTAGGGGGAGCTTAGTTCGCTTGTTTGTAAATTGATTTACTTTTGTTGGGTTAAAACCAAGTTCTTCTAGTTTTTCATGTATATCATTAACAACTGTACTTCTTGGTAATCCTTTTATAACTATTTTTGAAGCACGCATAATTTTAGGTTCAATGACGTAGAATTCACAAGGTTTAGTATTCAGAACATTATTAAGTGATCAATATTCTTCAAAATTATTTGTATACAGTTAAATGTATTCGCCTGAACGATGAGTACATGGGGGGGGGGGGATTTCAGTTAATAGTTCTTTTAAGTGTTGTCTGTAATTACTACTTATATTTAACATAATTGGAGGAGGGAGATTTTTAGTTTTGTTTGGATTATTTTCAGTAGGTTGTTGAGTTGTATCATCATTTTTGAGAATTTGGTTATTTTCAATAGCAGCTAATTTTTGATATTTATTTTGAACTGGGATTTTGGTTTGAGAGTTAGTTGTTAAATTTAATTTACGAACAGTTTTGTTTTTAAGTGGTGTGATATAACCAGCAGAGTCAATTCCTTTCCTTTTAAAAGAGTTTAAGCTTGGGGAGGGATATGGGGAGTTATGAACAGGGCAGGCAGCAGTATTGCAAGGCGCAATAGAAGCGTACTCAACCTCAAGTAGTTCCAATTCTTTGTTCCTTTTCTCGATCGTAATTAAGCAGGCCATATATTCAGCTTTTTCCTGGTTCATGTTAATGGAGTCAAAGAGAGCTAATTGGGATCTTTGGAGTTCTCTCATTTGAGCGACATATTAGATCCTTCTTTCAATTTTTTGTCTTCTGTTACAGGGGGAGCTGGTGTCGTTGGAATTAGCAGATATTGAAGAGATGGTGGATCTTGTGCTATCACTGTAATCCATTTCATTATGCACATTGTTATTCGTTTCCATTGCCAGTACCCGTTAGTGTCAGAGGAGAAAGGTAAAAAATTTCAGAAATAGCACTGAAGAGTGCTGTTGTTCTGAAGTTATAATCTAAAATCAATGGATAACTAGTGCCATCTGGATTGAGAAAAAAAGTCTCTAAATGTGTTACATCTGGCGAAATGAACTATGGATCTTGATCTCGATCAATCAATCGACTTTGGATTGATTCCTTCTTCTATATTTGTGATTGTAACACACTTATTAAGCTTTAACATAAAGTTTAAAAAGTGCTTGTTACGAGGGATGATCCAAAAGTTTCGTAATTTTTTTTTGAAAGAGCACGTAGTGCACACCAGATGAAACAACCAACCATCATAATAATCCTGGCTCTTTACTGGTGCAATGACGAAAGTAGAGTCGGCAGAGGAGGAATGATGCATGCACAAAGCGATAAAAAAAAAGAGTTGCAACAGATCAGCGTGTCCGAGATATGACTGATAAGGTGGTCGACAATGGAAGAGCTATCCTGTATAAATGGACATGTGGGACTAGTGTATCCATCAATCGTGACCATCTATAGACTGCACTCAATAATCTTGAATAGGTATGATGAACATATCAAGTCTGACCAAATACTTGAACACTGGAAGGAAGGCAGTGAAGGAAGGAAGGCAGGGTGTGAAGAATGAAGATCAAAGTGGGCATTCCTCCACATCCACGAATGAAAACAACACTGCTAGAGTACAGGATATGGTCTAAGCAGATAGGCACATAACAGTATCAAACGTGGATCCATACTGTGTATTAGTCATGCTTAAGTCCATCCAAAACAATGCTGAGGTGGAACAGGCTGTGCGACAATTCCTTGCATCGCAGGGCACTGAATTTTATCAGAGTGATTTCTTCAAATTGATTGCACATTATGACAAATGTCTATTGCGATTATGTCAAAAATAATGGAAGGTGTATAGTTCATGATGACATGGTTTATTTTTTATGTAATACATTTTCCAGAACATCCCTTGTATAATTAGAAATTAGTCTTTTCCGTACTTAAGATATTAAATATATTCTTACAAATATAACTAATTAACCACATTGCATCAACACAGCTTTAATAACAAAATCATATGAATTTAAACACTGTTACAGCAATCAAAATTTTCATCAAAATCTCTGCTAAAGGTAATGACTTAAATTCTAGAAAAAGTATGATTATTCAAAATGAATATTGATTAACATAAAATAAGAATACTTCCAAGCTCCAGGCTTCTATAAGCAATTACTATAAAGAAAGAAGAATACCTTTTTCAAATTACCAATGAATTTTTATGAGCACAAAAAACATTCTAAAGTACAAAAATGATGTTGATGTTAACAAAAAGAATAAAAACAGATGACTTTGCCAAAAAAGTTAATTATTAAATTAGAACAAATGATAAATTATTAAAACAAATATATCTTAAATAAACTAAGTGTGATTATAATTATAATGCAATATATCTATCTTTTAAACCTAACAAACACAATTATGAACATTCTAAATATCACAATGGAACGCTTCATAGAAGTTTTCTTTGAAATTTTTCTCCCATCCCATATCAATTTAACTTGTTTAATTATAAAAAGAGAGGGAAGAATTTGAGAAGTACTTTTAGGACTATTTTTATACATAGAAATATATACAAAGGTCAAATTCAAGGCAATTAAAAAAAAAACACGTCTTAACTATACTTCAAAATCAAATTATTGCATAAACTTATTCACTAAAACCTTTCAGAAGTCATCAGATGTGCCAAAAATTAAAAATTCTTCTTATATTAAAAGCAATTCACATGTAACGACAAACTTATAACCCTATCTAATCTTTAGTAATTCATATATACTGTTTAAATAGTACTCAAAAACATTTCCATACAAAAATGCGATTCTTTTCATATTTAAAACATAACTACATGATTAAACAACTGTTCATTTCCAGCTCTATACAGAATAGAGTGATTAAAGACATGGGATGAATTTTGACACTATAGTGGTTCTGTTCTCAGCCTCAAGGATGAATTGGCTAGCACTGGATTATACAAACTGGGAATATAAAAAAATCTGCTTGTACACTCCATCAGAGGATCTGTTTAACTATTTAAAGCTACATTGTAACTACAAAAATTAAATTTCCAATTGCACTCTTCTCCCACGTGGGTTGTTGGAAATAATTTGTCATTCAAATAATCTAATTTGTAGTTTTAATATGTTTTTTCTTGATGATTTAATCAACTTTAATTAATTTTAATCAACTGTAACCTGATAATTGCTCTATATGAATAGAAAAAGCCACTTAATTATAATTAAAAAAATATTTAAATGATATTCATCATAATACAGTATATCATAATACAGTATCTTTATTATTAATCTATATAAATATTTTCATATTTCAAATCCAGCATAAATGAAACATAATTTCAAAAAGAACTAAAACAGTTACTGTTCATTAAATTTTCTTGGGAAATCAAAACACATTAAAACATTTTAATACTTTTTTAAACTTAAAAAATCATACTTTACCTCCCATCCTAAATCTCTAAAACTGACATATAAAGTCCATCTCTGACAGTTTCGTTTGGAATGGTACTTATCTCGTCCACTATATTCTGCAAAAGTAAAACATTTAAATAAGAATATAAAAACAAATAAGCTGTCAAAGTAAAATCTAAAAACTTGAGAAAATTTATACCAGTGTAATTCAACAGACAACAGATCTGATGCATATAGCAAAATTGACAAAAGAGAAAAATCTTAAGTTTCTACTTGAAAATATTTCAAGTAGAAACTTAAACTTAGTTCAGCATTAGAGGTGGAAGAGGAGAGTAGGGGATCTTAATCATTCTAAAACAGAATTTCAAGAATAACAATTAATAAACTTAAAATAATTTATTATAATTAGAATACAACAAAATCTTTCACTCCTATAAATTAAAGTTTATTTTTACAGTTAAGTAATACCTTAAAAATTATTAGATTTCTATTTGATGGTGAAAATTTTTAAAAACTTAATAGATCACTATTTCTTTATAAGGTGTAATTTATTGACAAATTTCTTTTCATTAAGATAGTTTAAATCTCTTTAAAGTGCTTCACATGTAAAATCAATAATTACAATAATAAATTAATTTATTCACAAAATAATGCTTATCTAATAACCTGCCTCCTCCTTCAAATTTACACAGAAAAAAAAATCATGGTTAAAAATTATACATAAGTAAATTGATTAATAAAGCAAGTTTATATCATCCCAATTATTAACATTTTTTTTAGCAATGAAAAATTCTGTTGCCATTCAGCTAAACACTATATGTGAAAGATATAATAATAATAAAAAAAAATGATTGAATTACTCTAGCAATGAATGAATTAATAATTTGAAATAAATATTCTCAATTTTATTAAAAACACAGCATGTTGAGATATAATTCATAGGAAAATACTAACTAAAAAAGCAATTTCATAAAACATTTACCAGAATAAGGTGTATAAGATTCATGATCATAATATCGTTCCTCTTGCCTGCTTTTGGTTGATCTCCGAACTCGAGGTCTACCAAATGATTTAAAATAAGCTACCATAAATGGCTTGTATTCTTCAGCACCTTTGGAGCAAGTTAGACCAATTTCTTGTGGATCCAAGTTATGAGCTAAAAAGGACATATTTTAATAATTTCATGCAACATCTGAAAATTAAGCTTTCTTATTTGATCATTACCAATACATTCAGAACAGAATATCCTTTATTTACACAACATTACAATAAACAAAATTTGTAAAATAAAATTAAAATATAAAAGTATTCAGTTTTACTTTCAAGTCTGTCCAAACTTAAAAAGTCCCATTAGGCAGTGTGCATCTATGTTTTTGTAGCCTTTGGGTGTGGGTGCTAATTACTGGCTAATGTCCAGGCCAAATGGCTAGCCTGAGGCTGAATTTCAACTTAACGTCCCAAGTGAACTTAGTATTTACTTATTTATCAGCCCCAAATAGATGAAAGGCTAAGCTGATCTATGACCAATTGTCAAAGCTGAAGCCGCTGAGAACCAAAATGAGGTTACAGTTAAAAAATTATGGGTTGGATGTGCTAGCAGTCAGACATGCTAACCACTACACCACTGCAGCTACATTACCTTAAAAGACATGTCTTATAGTTGTAGTCAGTTGGGCTTATGCCAATTTCAGAACTGATAAATATGTCAGGAGAAAAAATTATTCAAATATGATTAGTTCATCCAAAGTTTATTATAAACAATAGTTAAGTGGTGAAAAGAATAACATTTTTATCTAATGACTAAAAACATAAGTATATTTCATTTAGTAACATAGCCCACAGAAAAAAATTAGGAGCCTATATATGACTATGTAAGAATAGAAGATAAAATTTAAAATACTTTTTCCAATATAATAAACAAATTTTCTGAAAATTGAATTTTCATATTGGTGAAATGTAAATGCTCAATAAATATAAGACTAATAATCTATAACCTACATTTCATGAAAGGCTTATAAATCTAATTCTGCAAGCATGAATGTATTAGCAAATTAATATATTTTTATTGCAATTTTTAAACTTGATTTATCAAAACATTTGGATCAAAATTAAATATGTAGAAGAATTGCAAAAATTTAAATAGAAAAATAAAAGCAAAAATCTATGCGATTAAATTTCTAGTACTTGTCAGGCACATTTCATAAAAATATTCTTTTGAAAATATCTATATAAAAATCTGCCAAATATTTAGATGAATAAAAATGTTTAAGAAATACTTTCTCAGCACTTCAAAGGTTTGAAAATATGCAATAATTGGATTGTTAATAAAATATGGATAAGGCTTCTAACTTAACTCTTTATGTATATATTTAGGAAATAGATGTATATCTATTCATGGGTGGTTGATTTTATTGATGCTAAGGGCCAAACTGCTCCAAACATTAGCTAATTTACAAAAAGAAGGGGGAAAAAATGCAGTTTAAACAAAACTCTATGGATTCCATAAAGGTGGGAGGAAAGAAAAATATTACTGGGATAACAAGTAAAAAGGTCAAAATAAGATAAACATCATTAGGGCATGTTGAGAGTGTTTATCAGACAGCAAACCCATTGGGAGAATGATATCCATTTTTGAATTTATACATTTAGGTGTGGCAAAAAAATGACAAATTTTATTGCATTTACCATACATTCAGTTTTGCAGTAGTTCCTTTACTGCTAATTAAATAAAAATCTCTATTAGCTGGCTCAGAAAAAATTCTGATCTGATTCAATTGGTTAGAGGATATGTGTCTATGGATTTGCAAATCTGCTTCAAATGAAAACATGAACAGCTATTGGTGAACTTTTAAAATTCAAAATCATTACTAAAACAAACCACTACCTATATATTTAATTTGCTATTGTTAAAAATATACTGAACAAATAAACTAAAGTCCAAAAGCCCCTTTGGGATTCAATATAAGTGGTTTATTAGTTAAGCACTTTATCTCAATTTGACATTTTCATTAAAAGTGTAGATCAAATTATATAGTATACTGTTTGGAATGTCTTTCACATCAAATGGCAATACTACGATTACCACTAAAAACTCAATTCCCCATAATATCGCACAAAAAAAAAATACTTCCACCTCTGAAAACACCTCTGTTTTTATCAAAATCTGCAATAATAAAAATTTAACCAATTCAACTATTTATCACCTTCCTCAAAACATTCTTAATACCTCTGAAATTGAAAATATCATTTCTGATCACAATTCTGGCTTTATTTTCAGCGACTTCCAATGAAAAACACCTCAGAGGCAGGTCAAACAGATCTGGGCTTGCTCTCCACAGCCAGCTATCCAATAGCAACTTCTCAATTTCTGCACACAACTCTCTCACCCACTCTCCTTACATCGACTACATAAACAGTATAATTGACATTGCTCTTGAAAATATTTCAAACTGCCATGCTAAAAGTATTAATGCTCTCGGCAATGACCACAATCAGGTCATTTTAAAATTATTTTAAATAAACTCTTTTCCTTTCCACTTCAATTGCTCACAATCACAAACTGGCCCCTTTACAGAGAGACAATTTCACATACAATTCCAGGCAATCCTTCCATCCATAACATCAAAGAGCTTGAATACTCTATCTCCTCCTTCAATGACAATATTCAAAACATTATTAAAACCTCTAGTAAAACAAAAACCATCTCTAATCTCCACCTCTGCTTCTTCCCCCCATAAGAAATCTCATTATATGAAAAAATAGGACATATAAAATCTGGTAGCATTTTCACTACCCACTCTTTCAAAACTGAATTAAACTTCGAAAACATATAAAGGAAGAAATAAATACAAAAATCGAAAAAGGAAAAATCTTTTCAAAGAATTAAATACAGAAGATAACAGCCTTTTCAACATGACCACAATTTTTTTTTCCACCTATCCCCCCCCTTCAACAGCCCAAATGGAATGGTATACTCTACAAAGGACAAAGTAGATCTGTTTGCCCTCTCTTGAATCTACTTTCAAGTCAACGGCTCCACTTCCAATATTCAACACATCGAACAAGTTTCTAATTTTCTCTCATCTAACCAAAACAACCCCAATCTCACCTCTCCTTTAGAAATAGCTCAGATCATTAAAAATTTCAATGAATGAAAAACCCACAGTGAGGAAAGCTTTCATAACATCACTTTCAAATACTTTCCTCCACATGTCCTTAATCATATCACAAAAATATTTAATAAATGCCTTCTCTTCTCCCATTTTTCTTCCAAATGGAAGTACGCTACAATTATCCTTTTCACCAAGCCAGGTTATCTCTTCTTAATTCTTATTGTCCTATCAACCTTTTTAATGATATTTCTAAAATGTTTGAAAAAATTCTTCTAAAAGGATCCTTGACCATGGCAATCTTCATTATATTCTCGATAATACTCAGTTTGGATTCAGGCATAAACACAGTACCATATATCAACTTCTTTGTGTTGTTAACACCATCACTGGAGTCTTTAATATTAAAAATTGTAGCCAAAATTTTTCTTGATATTAAAAAAGCCTTTGACCATCTTTGGCACGATGGTCTTGTATACAAATTAATTCAACTTTCATTTCTCAACTTATATCATAAACATCATTAATTGTTTTCTAAAAAATTGTACTTTTCAAGTTAAAATTAATACTGAATTTTCATTTATTGGAAAAATTCTTGCAGGTGGTTTACACAAGGATCAGTTTTATCAATGATATAAATTGCATTAAATATTTTGTTTAAGTCCCTCTGTAAATTCCAATGGTATTATGAAAAGTATCACCTAAGAGGAAAAAAAGATGATTCTATAATATTCGCAGGTTTTTGAAAAACCTAAATTAACAAATGAAAATATTTTAATGATCTGAACTGAAATTGAGATCAATTAAGTATAGTTAAAATATTTTAGATTGAGCTCATGGAAGAAATATTTTTTTATGAGAATATTAAAAATAAAATAGATTTATTATAGATCTACAAATATTTACTTACTTTCAAATTTTCCTTTAAAAAGAATCCAATAGTAACAATGCAATAATTCAAAAAAAACAATGTCTGGTTAATTCACTAAAATTATTCTTAAATGTATGAAAATATCAAATAGATATAAAAAATTTGAAAACATTTGCGATTTTGATTTTAAAACTGGGTAAGATTCACATATTTGCTTAAATAAATTAACTGTAAAACATCTTGTATCTTGAAAAATCTGAATGCAAAAGACAAAATGAAATAATCACATAATACATTTAAATGTAAATGGAAAATAATCCCTTTTTAAAACAAAAACTTTAATGATAACAACACACACAACATTTTTAGTAGAGCAACTATGTACACTAATGCAAGAAAAATTTTGAAACTTTTATAACCTATCCCCCACTTTCATAATAACCTTCTTAGGTTTCAAATGAAGAATGTTAGCAACATATGCATTTACATCTATTTAACTTTTTTAAAATTATTATTCTTGATTGGGAAATTTAATTCCTATTATTCATTTATTTTTAACTTTTAAAAGATATTGCCCCCCCCCTTTTTTAGAAATTAAACTTAATAAAATAAAATTATACAATTCATCTTTGGGGTACTTATTGGTAACAATTATTTTAAAATAGAACAATTAACAAAAGTTATTGACTTATAATTAAATAGGAGAATTTATCTTTCAACATGTACAAATTAAATGCTCAATAGATTTTTAATCCTATTTCACATATTTTCAATTTTTTGAATTTCTTATTAGCGTATAAATTTAAAAAAATATTTATAAATTAAAAAAAAAAACTTTTCATTTGAATTTTACTTTAATCTTCAAAATTTCTAAGAGAAATTACATTTTAAGAGTAAAACTTTTTTTATGAGCATAGTAAATTGATCTATGATAATAATAATAAAAAAAATAGAAATAAAAAATGAATGCAAATGACATAAATAAATACTATGTTCTGAAACCAAAGAAAATATAACCAGAAATAATCAAAAAATAATAAATTTTTTTTCTCTCAAAATATTGTCTATAAAGAATGCTGAACAAAGGAAATGGATTGAAAAATATATGCAAATAGCTGGAATTAAAAAAAGATATCCAGACTCTTATCTTTACTCAATTAAACCAGAGTTATAATGCATAAAAGTACTTAAAGATTTGAAATCCAAATTTTTGTCCAATTTCAATTATGTTTAATCTAGATCAATACACATTTATTAATACATACCCATTAATATCCAAGTTATGAACACATGAACTGGCATTTCACTCTTCTAATGGGTATAAAGTAAAGTTCAATTTTAATACCTGCTATTATATGCATTTCACGTTATAGGTAGATAATCAAATCTCAATGAAAACAGGAAGGGAGGAGAGATAGAATCCTTCAAGATTAGGGCACTTTCTTGTTTTAGTGGCACTCAATGATGAAATGCCAAATGACCAAGAATATCGCCATGATATGTTAGTTGTGTTGCAAGATTGGGTTCAGAAGTTTCACGATCAGGGCGTAATCATAATTTGATGGGCGCTGTTATAACAGGGAAGTACCCAGATTAGTTAAAAAACATTTTTTTGCTCTTCATTCAATTTCTATCAATCCTTTGTATAATTAACATGGCTAATGAAAAACTACATTTAGACATTGTTGCAGGTCTAAAAAACAATAATGTGATCCATGTAGAAAAAACTTGTTTGAAGCTTTAGAAGAGGCTGTTATAATAATTGGAGCCTGTCTAGAAGGCCATCAGATGTAAATGATGAAGTACTACATTTATAAACTGAAACAAATCCAACATTAACCTCCTTAAATGTAGGCATTCATCAGACAACTGTTTTAAACATATCAGATGGACAGGATTTTATCAAAGCTATGCATTTAGATGCCATGCAAATGAAATGAAAAATATTTTATAGGGCAAGTTTCTATATGTGCTTCAAATCTTGCCCATTGAGAAAAAACTATTTTGGACTGCCTAGTTGCTCGAGATGAAAAGTAGCAACACAACCTTTGCGCAAAATATAGAGAAAAAAAGGGTACATATATATTATGGGAAAAAGCACCAACCTCAAAAGTGGAAGGTATTGAAAGAAGTTGAAACTGTTAGTACAAATCATAACCGTTCTCAATTTAAGCATTTGAAGACTGAAAATTCAATGCTAACATTTATCTTTGGCATACACAAAAGGTGTCACCTTTCATTATGATAACACTGACGGTGAAGTTTATTATTGCAAGAGCCAGATGTGGTCATGCTGCACCAAACAAGATATAACTGTGGTCTAGACATTGGAAAAAAATTTAAAAAAGATAATTGGTTGACAAGAAGGGTTGAAAATAGTGAAGAATCGCTAGGGTATTCCAGGGGGGTGTCATCCCTGTTTATCAAAGACAGTAAACCCCATTGTAAAAGAAAAAGGTCACTACGGTGCCTTGGGGTCATGATGCCTATACCTACCTAAAGAAAGCAAGTCCCTGAGGTTCCTTGATATAATCCCCAGGGGCAGAGTGCCTGGCTATACCCCCAGAGGCTGGGTACCCATTTTAGTTGCCTCTTACGACATGCATGAGTAACAGTGGGACTATTCTGTCACACCCGGTCACCACATGGGTTATGACAACTACTTGATCAAAGATAAAGATTACTTGATTAAAACTCTCTGATGAATCGAAAATTTTTTCTCAAACCAGTCTTATTTTTACTGAATATTATAGTACATATTATCATCAATTCAGATATTTGCAAAACTTTTTTGAGAGAAATAATCAAGTAACCAAAACAAGGCTCGAGAGAGAGGGGGGGATTAGATACATAATTTTTTTACATTAGAATACATTTTTTTTTTTTTTTAAAAAAAAGATTTTAGAGCATAATTACTAAAATAATAATTTTTAATAACCAAGAACTTTTCCTTCCCTTAAAGAAATTACATGACTTTTCCTCAACAGAAATTAATTTTTGCATTATAGCAAGGGAAGATTAAAACAATATAGAATTAACACACACAGTATTCTTTATTAATCTATACAATTGTGGGCAAAAATGAGCTTCAGACTTATGATCTATTTCTCTATAAAAAGATATTTTGCCTACCCACAGCAATTAAAAATAAAAATCTTAAAGATATTAGGAAAAAGTTTATGCCTTACTAGAATTTTCTGCTCTAATCCTCAAATACAGTCCAAGATTTTTCTTTGCAAAAGTTATCCATTTAATTAATGGAGTTGTAACATTCATTACAATCCAACCTTTCATACTGCCTGATATAACAAATTCATCAACAAGTTCCAAAGTATTTGTGCTATTAAAATGAGAAAAGATAAATGAAATAAAGTTATCAATACCATTAAACTAAAGTTACGTTTATATTATATTTGAATATAACAATACATAATCCAAAAAATGAAAACAGTATGTGCAATAAATTTAAATCTGCAATGTTTTAATTTTTATACATAGAAAAAGTTTTTTCTACAATTGTTTCATTAAATTTTTAAATGACTTTATATGTTAAAAAATATAATGCAAATATTTAAATCAAAAGAATAGGTTTTGTGGTGTTTAGTGATCCTTTCGTGAAAATGCAAGTCAGCAATTGTGGAAAAACAAACAAGCTGAGTGTGAACAAACAGCAGTAAAGAAATGAATTCAAATCCTTTAGCAACAGCTACATAAAGAATAGTTTAAATCAACTGGCACATCCGACACAGATTCCCACTTCTTTTTTTTTAACAAGTTAAGTCACATCAGCTGATTTAAATAACATCATTCGTTATTTCTGATTTATTTTAAATGTTTTTTTGTTAATAAATTATTGTGTTTTTTTATATGTCTGTATGCTGATCTCATAAAACTTTTGAAATATCTGGAGTTAATTAGGTGACTACCAATTGTAAGATTTATATCGGTGATTCATCCTAAAATGTTTGGAGTCCAGCTTGGAAGATATAACTCAAGGATGTCACTCAAAAACTAGATAGTTTCTGACAGGAAATTGCAAGAGTTGCATTCATTCTGAGAAAATGATCTGGTGCTATGGTTCACCCAGATTAAATCTCAGTTTGTTGAGACATAATTAGTTTGTGGATAGAACAAAATTTCGTTCTATTATTGCAGTTATAGATGCTTTAAGACTTGTTGGGAGTTAAAGATATCATAAGAAATCCTCCAGTTGTTGATGCATAAGAATCTTTCATGAAGCAAATTTTGGAACAATTTTCATAATCTGAAAAAACACTGATTAAATTAGCTTTCACAATATTTACATTTAGGAGATTGAAAACCCTCTCCACTTCATACAGAAATGAAAAACTTAATCACTGGTAAAACAGATGACAAAGTGCTGTGTACACTTTGGTTACTGCCTTTACAAGTGAATATCCAGGAGATACGCAACATTTGTAGTAATTCTCTCTGCCATTCAGAAGTAAAGGCCGACAGGGTCAATGAATTTTTAACCTGTGTCTAAACTTTTGCAAGAGTTACAACTGATAACACATGCAAGCAAACATAGTCTTTAAAGTTAAATGTGTAGGCCAGTAGGCTAACACATAAGCAAAATGGATCTCCCTGAAGAAGATATTTAAGTAGAAATCAGAGAAAGTCTGGAAAGGGACTATGTTGGTACCCTTTTAGATTTTCAAAGTTATTAAATGTGTTCAACACTGTGCTTGGTCAGGAAACATGAAGGAAAGCCTGAACAATGACAATAACCAGTGATAAAACTGTTTATTATGGATAGGGAATCTGGTTATAAGTTTTTAGTTGATATTGGCGTGGTGCACTTTCTGCAACATGTTAAATTTCAAGTACAACATACTGATACAGCTCTTACAGTGGCAAATGGTACAATTATAAGAGCATTGGGAGTAAAACAATTTAATGTCCACATACAACTATGAGGGATTATCCTGTTGTTTTTAGTGGTTACTGATGTTGTACAACCTATTCTAGGCACTGATTTTTTAGAAGCATTTGAGTTGCTAGTGGATGCAAAGAACAGATTATTACCACTTAACAGACAAAGTAACCACTTTAAAGTCCAAAGGAGTATTGCATCATGACACTCCTTACTAAACATCCATAGTAAGTAATTCTCGGTATTATTCCATTCTGTCTAGATTTCTGAATTGTTTAGTAAGCCATTAAGCTGGGTATTAAGATGCACTCTTTAGCATATTCCATCAAAATAAAAGGCCTACTGGTGTTTGCCAGAGTGCAGTGTTTATCATGACCCAGTAATTACATCCTCAGGTTTGTATGAATATGAACACTGAGCACAACTACTAGCATTTTTTTTTTTGCATAAATTAAGTCCAGAGACAATTAAATATAGCACATTTAATCTTGAACTTTTGGCAGTACATGCTACGGTTAATCATTTTCAATTCATGCTAGGACAAGAGATTTTCATTTTTACGAACCACAAATCCTTTACCTACATTTTTTCAAAGAAACCCAATCAAGTTCACCTCATCAGGTTTGATATATTGGTCAACACATTGCCAATATTTGCTATGTTCCCTGAGGAGAAGACATGGCAGCAGTCCCCTTAATGCATACTGAAGTGCTGAGTTTGTCACTAAATCATAATCAATAGGACAAGGATCCTATTGACTGACTCTGGCCCAAAGAGTTGATAAGGAATTAGCCATTCTACTTAAGTTTACTTTACAACTGCCCCAAGCAAGAAAAGTTCAATTCCAATATATCTATGGGTGATGTGTGTCCATATGTTCACAATTTATTTAGACATATGATGTTCTATATTTTGTCTGATTTATCACATCCTGAACTAATAAAAGAGCAATTCAAATGGAATAATCTGGCTAGAGAATGTAGACAGTGGTGTCGAACCTACAAGTCATGCCTGTGTTTGAAAGTCTAGCATCATGTCAAAATTCTCCACTGGGAATATCCCAGTTAATGATAATAGGTTTGTACACATACATGTAGGTAAATTAGGACCATTACCTCCTTCACATTGGAATGGCAATCAAGTTAGCTAGATACATTTCCCTAGCCAGAATAAATAGCAGAGACAGTTGCTTGAGTATTTTATGATGGCTGGATTGCTTGTTTCAAGGTTCCTGAAAGTTAATCCTAAAGCAAATAGAATGTTTGAGGATACTATCATCAAATTAAAACAGCATTGGAAAAGGGCATGTAGATGAATGATGTTAGTCTAAGGGAGGGGTGGCCAACCTTTTCGGAAGGAGTGTCATTTTCTGAACAAAAAAAAAATTACACATGAATTACAACTTTTCCAACATAAAAAAATATAAAAGGCTGAAAAATATGATTCTTAAGCTGATTATGAGGTTTTTGCACATTTTTTTAATGCAAGTCTGAGTAGAGGTGTAACAAATGAAACCATTCGTGTTGCACTGTTGAGATTCAGCTGTGTCACACTGGGACACATGAGCCGTAGGTTGTCCCTCCCTAGTCTATTAAGTGCATTAACCATCTTTCAGCAGCGCTCCCACTTTGTATATTTCTTATGTCTTTGTGAAGTTTTATAATACAAAGACAAACAAGAAGCATTAATTTAATTTCATTGTTTTGAATACTTTAAATCTTTGGAATATGTTGCCAATGATGTTCTTTCTCTAATTGGTTTGTGAAGGTGCTGTCTCCTGCTAAATTTCCTAATATTCTAAATTATCCAGTTTATGTATTTTTTTTTTAGATTAGTCAAAAATGGCTTTTCCAACAGGATATTATGTGATCAATAAGAGACTAAATATTTATTAGAAAAAAATATTTGGAATCTCAATATAATCATGTCAATATATAATCAAATCATTTTCCTCCATAAGTGTTAAAAATAAAGAATGCATCATAAAATGTAAATCAGTAATATTACCAAGTAATCAGAGTATACAGACAAGCATTTTCTCTTAATAATACATTCAAAAAACTTACTTGGGTGTATCATCTTCAGCCACAGAATATAAGCTCAGAGTATACTTGAGAATCTTCTTTGTTGTATTACGATAAATCCTCAACTCTGCTTTTACTATTTCTTCTTCAGGAGAAATCTCACTCACATCAAACCAATATCTCTTATCTCGGTCATGTCTCAAATGAGGATAATATCGATGAACTGAAAAAATAAACAGACAATTTTGTTTCATCTAAAAAATTCACTAAAAATTTTCTAATGGCTCCATTTTTATTTTAGTTTTAATCCAAATATACACTGTGACTTTGCAAGATGATATTGAATGCGTTGATTTTTTAAAAATAAAATCAAATTTATCAACCTTTAATTTGCCTTTTAATATCACAATATTGCAACATTTGTACAATACAAATTAGAATTGCCTCGAAATTCAGGAAATTATATTAAACTTCATAATAATCATACTGTTTACAAAAAGATCTTACTCTAGACTAGAAATAATTTTCAAAAAATACTTAAGATTAAGCATTATTCAAGCGTGATTTACCTCATTAGGCATTTAAACTAATGAATCCAAATTAACTAAATTTAAATTACCATATTATGAATAAATTTGTTATAAAACATGCAAAAAAAAAATGAAAACACACACACAAATAGTAAATTAATTTCAGTAAATCACAAACCTAATTGTATTTTATAAGTATAAGACGTCAATCATTTCATTTAAAATACTATTAATGATTTTTTGGGCCACGCCTAATTTCAAGGTTTCTTCACATATTTCATTTATTTGATAATTATAAATGAGTAAGTATGTTAAACATTTTTTTTGGTACCAGTGTAAAACCCAATCAACCATTTTTGTCAATCTAGAAAGACGTCACCAAATGATGATTGGATTAGATTTATTCGAATGGAAATTATATTAGCGTAAGTTTGGCTGGAATTACATCAATTTTTGTGGTTAATGATACTTTACACAAGTATTGATTTTTTTAGATACAAAATCATTCATTCAAAAGGCATAAAAAACTGATTAGCATATATGAGCAATCTGCATCCAGAGTTAATTATATAAATAATCTAATTCAACTTTCCCTTAAGTATCCCTCACACTAAAGTTTCCCTTTTCTAGTGTTTTGAACCATATTTCAATAAACTTTTTATGGTTTTTTTTTCCCCTCTTTTTTTTTTGTCAAAACTGTTTTCAATTCCACTTCTGAAGATATATACATTTGAATGTTCCAAACCCTATATTCACTTGACACATTATCCATATGATTTATGAATATATAAGAATAGAATGTCTTTTCATTTTCTAAACTAACTAAAATTAGAAGACGAATACCTGTAAATGCACATTTTTACTCAACATCAACACCAGAATTATGTATAAGAAAATAATAAGAAATTTTAAATTTTGGCACAAGTTCTTATAATTTAATGTTATGTATTACAAACCTAAATTTACTTTTTTTAGCGATGTGTTTCGAATTAGTATTCTCCAATAAAACTTAAAACATTCTTAGCAAACTTAATTTCTCCGAAAATATTTCCTTGATTGACATTTAGAATATTTATATACTTAAATTGCCCTGTAATGTGTTTGGAAGTGCTTAAAAGTAAACCACAAATCCTCAGATTTTTTGGCAATAATTTCTGTTACTGAGGAAAGGATTGCCATTCTTACTAAAAGAATAGGAATTGCCAGAAAATCACAATAAATGTTTTGCCAAGCCAAAAAGTTTTCGTAAGTAGTTTGATGTGTTGAATAAAAACTTGAGGGTCATCAGACTCTGAAAAACATTCTTAAATCATAATACCATCATTTTAATATTTTTAAGAAGGCAATTAGGTCTTCGGGTGAATACTGCATCAATCTTTTATTCTGATAAAGATCACTACTTGAGACTTTTTGTTCCAGTGTATTGCCTATTACTCTTGTTTGATATGGCCTCTTTCTAAAAGATAAATTTGCCAATTGCTTGATAGGATAGGGAATTTGCTGGAAAACTTAGAAAAAAAATGAAATAAAAATGAAATTCATTCAAAGGTTGTCCAAAAGAAGTTCAAATGCACCAATTGGATATATAAAATTTGTTCCTTAGATCCAAATTTATTAGATTTTGATTCATCAGCCCCTATTGCATTATTTGATTAAGCAGAATCTCAGCTAATCGTGTTTTTAATACATTTCATGTCTATTTTTCAGTTTAATTTTAATAACAAATCAAAATGTTAGAATTAACAAATTTCTTTTGCACGTCTTGACAATTGTATCAAAAAGATCAATGATTTCTTTCAAAGTTACATATTTTAATCATTCTAATAATTCAATCACAAGAACTACAAGAGTTTTACTCAATTTTTTATATGAAAGAAACCTATGATTTCTGGATTTTTGTTAAAAAATACCGACTTTAATGTGCTCTCCTCTGTTTCATTAAATTTTCATCGTTTCATTGCATTCAAAAGAACCTAGTACTTAATATTAACAATTTTTGCAATCATTCTAATATTTTAACCCATTTAAGATTATTTAGAATTAAATACCTAACATCTTGATGGTTCTATTAAAGAAGGTTCTGTTTAAAAAAATATTAAAATAGCACTATTTTAATTAAAAGATTTAAAAATAGACAAAATGATATATGTTAAAAAAATTGAAATCTTATGATTATGAAATGAAAAAAATTATCAAATTTTCGAATCATAAATATTTCAGAAACATACTTATATCAAACATGAAAATAATACTCACTTTTGTCGTTTCTGTTGACAAAACTCATTATGAAATCGGAATCCAAATCTTTAAGATTTTTTAGTCGTTTTCTGGATTTTTGTTCTTTCTTCTCTTCGACTTGAACATCCTTTCCATCAACAATTGACTGGTATATATCCAATAAGTAATTCTGTGCGGAACTATGTAAATCATTCATACTATAGCGAGGTTTAGGTCTATGTTCAAGACCTAGTAAATGTAAAATTTCTCTTTGAATATTTTGTTTACCTCTCCTTGAAAAAGATTTGAATAAAACTGTTTGCTGGCGACCATTGTCAGCATAAAAGCCTCCAGATAACGATAATACGTAATCACAATATAAAACCAAAATACAAATGGGAATGAAATATCGAACTGCCATGATCACTAGTTTTTCAACCAACAAGTATTATTTTTATTATTGGTTGTTTGTTTGGTGCAGAGGCTATAACCTTCTCCAACAAGCAAAGCAATGCTTAACTTTTACGCCACTAGGAATCTCGCAAATGTTGAGGTGAAGTGCGATTTTCGCCCCAACTGCGCTAACTCAAGAATTTAGCAAACTGCGCAGCTCTACAAGTGGTTTTACCTCTATTACACGATTTTTTAAGCCACTAAGGGGCTTTTGTTTTCTTAACCCCAAAATTTCTTCCCCGTTTACTTTTCGAAATAAAGTGTGAAATACACGTCACTTGTTGATCAAAACTGATTTCTTCCAACCGATTCACAATAGTTTCAGTTTGCATTGTAGTCACCTCATTGAAATATTAAAAATACATTAGTCCGTAAAGATTCATTTTAATTTAATTATTTCCATTTTTTGGCAGCAATAATTACTTTCATCTTAAAATATATTCAATATTATAATTTATCATTTGCTTCAATTTTAAATTTCCTGAAATGAGCACTATTTTCACCTCCAATATCTTATGGTTTGTTTTAATTCTAATATTCAGTTGAATAATTTGATTTTCTTAAGGATTATTGTTTGTTTTATTCTTTTTTTTTTTTTTTTATCAAAAATTGGTGTTGTTTTTGAGTAGTAGAAGTTTTAATGTCTTGAATGTAGCGAGATGACGATGAAATAAAGAATACAGCAAAACATTTTTTTTAAAAAAAATTATCACTTCTGGTTGCAAAACTTTACAAAGAAAAATTTTTTTTTATATTATTATTTGTTGGTGGCGATATACTGGCTGCGAATTTCGGTCTGGATTACATCTCTTATGGAATTATAAGTGCATATATACGTTTCAAATCATACAAAATTTCCATTGGCGTAGTGTTTAATTTTTATCCAATAACAAATTTATAAAAATAATCTATCTCTTTTTGATAATTTTGGTAGTTGTCAATTTAATATGTCATTCTTTTATATTTGTCTTCTTTCTTTTGGGAAGTTCTATAGTATATAATATTTTCTTTTATAGTTAAATTTGGAGATTTATTTTTCTATGTTTACAGTGTACATTTATATGGATTGGTGTGTATCTTTTTACTCAATGTTACAACAATAGTTTCTTATATGTTTTATTTTTTAATTATTGAGATTACTTCCTAACTAGTTTTTGAATAAAAAATTGGTGTTTAATCACTAATATATTTATACATAAATTGCTTAAGAATCCACTTTGGTCTAGTTGATTAAATCACTGCAAAAAAAAATTTTTTTTTAAAGTTCTATGCAAAGGTTTGAAAAGAACAAATTTAGCCACCCTAGGAGCGTTTTTTAATAATTATTGTTAGATTACCCAACTAAATATATAAGAATTAAAGTAAACGATGAAATATCGAGAAATGGGAAATAGTAAATTTCCCATTTCTTAGAAAAATAGTAAATTTTTCCGATATTAAAATTGAAAGGGAACGATAAATTATTAAATTGAATATTACATCAGCTACATGTAATTAAAATTAAAGGAAACGATAAATTTTTAAATTGAATATATTTAAATTAAATGTCATTAAAATTGAAGCAAACGATAAAAATTGAAAAGTGATGAGGTACGCCAAAAGCGATTCACCAAAAAAAAAAAATAGCTCCTTGGGTGGCCAGAAAAAAAAATGACCGGACAAATTTTCTTCGAGACAAGAGATTGAAAGATCGAAACGCTTCCGGAACTCGAGATCTACTGTTTCCCCCCACCATAGTGTAAAACAACACCCCTCACATAACATCAAACATTTACCAAGAATGATTTTCTTCCTAAATATTAAAAATAAATCTATTTAATCGGAAATACTTAAAATTTAATTAGACAATATTGTCAACAAATTTGCCTTTAAAGTTTAGAAGAGAAGAAAACTCAAATTTTGAATAAAGTCATTATTTTATTCTGGACTAATACCATTTTGTTGTGTTTTCGAAGTTTTATTTTTTACTTCTCATATAATCTATTTGATGGATTTTGGTCTGATTTAAATGAGAATCATTTATATTTTACAAGATGAATTCTAATTAGTTCAATAAATGTTAATCATTAAAATTTCATTTTTCCTATAAAACATTTTTAAAACTATTAATGCTTGGTCAAAACACGTCAAATTAGAATGAGGTCGCAATTTTTCTTAGACCTAACCTGTTAGTGCTTAAAATGAAATATAATAGGAACTTCATTTAAGAAATGCTAAATTATATTATAACAAGCTAAATGTGTTTTATAAGCCTTTTAAGATATTAATGAAATTAGTTAATATTTAACAAAAAATAACGAAACCTTTATTTAGAATATTTCTATGCTTTAGATTAATGTCCTCAGTAGATATAAAATGCCGATTCTGGGATAAAATATCTGCTCTATGGCGGAACCCCCATAGAGCAGAGGTCTTCAAATCCTAGGATTTGAAGGAATTATATAGGCTGAATCCTAGGATTCCCTGAAACTTTAGCAGAGGTTTACAAAATTTTAGTAAAATTCAAATTTTTATAAAAGATTGAATTCTCATAGGCAGTTTACTTGTAAAAATAAATATAAATAAATATTTTATGGATAAAATCTTAAATTTTGTAAAAGTCACGTGCTTCGAATACATTAATCCAGACGCATTAGGTCACATATTAGTCCCTATTCTTTGACTGAGGTGAAGAATCCCCCTCTTATTTGGCCTCTTATTTCACTATTTTCAAGATATAAAGTAAAATAGAGGCCACTCTTTTAAAATTTGGGGCATATTGCATTTTGAAAGATAATACTGTATGCTTTCTTGATTTGCATATTTTAGTTTAGTCTTTGTTAGCGTAGCTCTAGAAGCAAAACGAGGGCTATTGGCGACGGACCTCATAATTTTGAACCACGGTCAAGTGACGAGGACGACACCTGAGCCAAAGAATGGAGACTAGTATGTGACCTAAAGATTCTCAATTTGCGTATTTGAAGCATGAGACTTTCACGAAATTTAAGTTTTTATTTAATCCATAAAATATTTATTTATATTTATATAAGCAAACTTGCTTTAAGAATTGTATCTTTTATTAAAATCGGTCTTTTATAAAATTAAAATTTTACTAAAATTGTGGCGCTTTGATTAAGCAAATAGTGATCTTTTGCGGAACCCCTATCAAAGTTCCAGGGAACCCAGTTTGAAGACCTCTGTTCTATAGGACATGAAGTCCACTTTCTCCAAATCTCGAGTTACGTTACACCAGCGACATGGAGCTTACCCATCAGATCCTAAATACGCTATATTAGTAGATATCTGAATATTTAGTTAGGCTGCGAGATGTTCGACAGGAGAAGGAAATCAATATAAATGATTGTCAATATTATCAAAATTTAATGTACGCCAGTGATACCACAAAAGAGAAAGACAAGAGCATTTTGCTGTGTCGTGAGAATGTCATGAATGAGTGATAGTGAAGTTCATTGGCGCAAGAGCCAGACGTGACCATACTGCGCCAAACAAGATAAATCTATGATCCAGACGTTAAAACAATGAAAATGGATTTGTCGACAAAAAGTGTCAAGTGAGAAGGTAAAGCCCACCGGCGCAAGTGTTGCGCCAAAAAGGATTTAACTGTGGTCTAGAAGTGAAAAAATGGAAAAAAGACACAAATTTTGGTTAACAAGAAGGAGGGTTGAAAATAGAGAAGGATCGCTAGGGTATCCCGGGGGCGCGTCACCCGTGTTTACCAAAGACAGTAACCCCCATAGGAAAGAAAAAGATCACTAGGGTGCCTCGGGGTCATGATGCCCGTACTTACCTGAAGAAGGAGAATGTCCTGAAAGACAAGGAAACTCCAAGATGATAGGTGATTAGGTCGATGATAATCAGATTAGAATCCCATCACTATCCTTGACGTCTTAATACGCAACTTTGCTGACCATCAGGACTCATTTCGGAGCAAGGTTCAATATTAAAAACAGTTTTACTCCAGTCAGTAAAATTCCATGTGGTTCGAGTCCGGTAGCACTGTAAACGGGCTTGTTGGCGTGCGTATGCGAAGGTTAGCCGACGAGATGGGTACCGCAGTTTAGTTTTTGTTCTCTTGGTCACTTTTCAATATTTTTGTCACCGACGATCACTATTGCGGCAATTACACGTCAAATTGTCGAATCAAGAGACTTCTCTGATGTGCTTGCTGAATACTCGTCTTCTCTCTTTAGTTTGACCGCTGACCTTCTTGAAGCTGAATTGTACTATATTTATTCATTCCTTCCAACATCGCTCAATGGAGGGTTTTCTTTACTCGAAATGTATTTAACAGTCCTTCGATTTGTATAACCGTTCTGCTTGATGATTAGTTATATAATTTCATTTCCTCTCTCAAATGGCGATAAGCTCATATTATGTGTGGACCCATATACGAGGTATTGGTACAAAGGGAATGACTGGAATCGAATTCGAATCTATTATTTATTAGTATCGCATTTAGAAGCAACACGAGAGCTATTCGAAACAGACCTAGTAATTTTGAACCTTGGTCAAGTGAAGAGGTCGACACCCGAGCTGGCAGCCCCCTCTCCAAACTTCCACACCAGCCGGAAGGACTTTGAACAGCGACAGATTTAACATGCATCAACCCCGCTACATTGCGAGTCTTCAGTGGCATCAAGACTCGAGCCCACAACTCGATCGACGTGTTCGTCCCGGACTTCCCGACCACGTGTTCGCAACCATGACCACTCGGCTACCGTGGATGTAGATTTCGAACAGAAGTTTTATCCATGAGGAAATTGATTTTTTTTATTGACGTCGCACTAGAAGCAACGCGAAGACTATTGGCGATGGACCTCGTAATTTTGAACCTCGATCAAGTGACGAGAACGACACCCGAGCTTGCAACCTACTCTCCTTCCACATCACCTGGAAGACTTTGAACCCCGACAGACTTAACGTGCATCAGCCCCAGCTACACGTTGGGTCTTCAATGGTCAAGGCTCGAACCCACGAGACTGAAACCATGATCATTAGGCTATCGTGGCTGGGAAGAAATTGAAAAAAAAAATTGGTAGACGAAAATAGAGAGGGATCGCTAGAGTATCGCTTTCAGCTGCAGAATCTGAAATAGAGTTCCTGGCTTGACTTTAATATCACTATCAATAAGCTCGCGGACATGACAACATAAATATTGGAATTTTTCCCACACGCCACACATTGTTTTGAATCCAGAATTGAATGTTAGTATTTAAGTTCTTAAGAATCGCTCCCAACAAGCAGCCTTTTAAAGTGAAAAAAACAAAGATTTGTTCTTAAACATTCCAATAGTTTCCGAAAGGTTTATGAACTGAATTTAAAATGTCATTCGTATGTGAATACAAATCTGTATGTCTACTTTCTCGAATGATGTAAATTAGATTATTTTAGATCTCAATTGATAGTTTAGTTTATATTAACGTCGCACTAGAAGAAACACGAGGGCTATTGACGACGGGTCTCGCAATTTTGAACCATGATCAAGTGACGAGGACGACATCTGAGCTGGCATCCACCCTCTCCTAACATCCACACCACGTCACCGGGAGGATTTTGGGTCCCGAACAGTTTTAGCGTGCATCAGCCCCGGCTACACGGCGGGTCTTTGGCGGCCAAGGATCGAACCCGCGACTGAACGAAAACCGCCGGCTGCTAGTCCACGACCTTGACCACTAGGCTACCGCGGCCCTAGATCTCAATTGAAGACGTTTAAAATATTTGTATTATACATTAGTGTCTAGAAAAACTAATTAAGAGACTGAAGACACGGACAAAAATTATTAGATTAAAACTTTATTTTTCCCACATAGTTAAAAATTTTGCAACAAAAGGAGAAATGAAACTCCCTTTTCTAACACGATTCTTCCTTTTGTCTCTCTACTATCTCTAGACCTGTTGTAATTATCTCATTCCACATTTTATGGTTACAGTCACGAAACAAATCAGCGAGATACTGATCGTACATGAAGCCGACACACGGGACGACAGAAATGTCAATCAAATCAGATCGTTCATAACGAAAACAGTAGATAGATATATCCACTAGAAAAGCACAAAACTTGAAAATTCCTTCAAACAGAGAGTCCTCGAAACTCAGGATAGCGCCATTTTGCACGTATTGTAAAAGAGCTGTCACTTCCAAGAGTTTATCATGAGGCACTGCTCGTATGGTTTTCCGATACATTTCGTCGTTCGCATTTCTGTATTGAAGAACAGCATCTCCATATTCATATATGAAATAGCCATCTCCAATCGCAATTTCGATGGGAGCCCACTGAAGACCAACAACATTCAAACAGTATACGAGGGTATCGAACACAAATTTGATAAAATTATCACGTTCCATGTTTTAAAAATTGTACTCGCATTCGAGTCGATCTCGGTTCTAGAAATCCTGGTCTTTGTCCCGAATTAAAATCAGTGCATACGCTTAAAAATGCTGTTTTGAAAACCAAAATTTATCCTTTTTATATCTAAGCTATTTTTAGTCATCCCCCCCTCCCATTCTTCTTAAATATACCAAGTTAAACAGCTTGGTTGGTAGAACAGCGTCCTGGTGATCAAATGTCTCGTGTTCGAGGCTTGATTTTGTCAAATACATTCACGAAAAAAATAGTTCATATTATTCGTTAATATTAAATGGATCTCGGCTAAAGTAAACCAGTAATCGTTGTCATGTACTCGTGGTAAATGATATTCAAGTCGAACAGAAGCTTAAATTTCTAATTCCATTCGATTAATTGTTTATTAACGTTGCACTCAGAAGCAACACGAGGGCTATTGGTGACGGACCTCGTAATATTGAGCCTCAGTCAAATAACGAGGACAATACCGTATTTGGTTCCAAACTTCCTCACCGCGCCCATTGGAGGACTTGAAGGCTCAATGGATTTTGCATGCATCAGCCCCTCTTCACGACGGGCCTTCAGAGACAGCAAGACTGGAAACCACGAATTGACGGAAAAAACGTCGACTGCGACCGTGATCATTAGGCTACCGAGGCCATATTTTTTTTTATTCCATAGACATGCCATGCGGAATAATATTGGCGCTGCTACACATTAAATGGAATTGGGTCTCAAAATCTTCCATGGTGTCTTTGATCGTGTGAGAGAATCAAATACTAGTTCAGGAGTCCTTTTCGTTAATTGACCCTTGCTGAAAATTACCTAGTAGGTCAAATAGGTCGCGAGTACCTTCCAGTGCAGCATTAATTCAAACTAACCAATCAAATGAACCTCACCAGTCTGAAAGCATCATAAGTTTTGTTTTTTAAAATGTTTTTCTGAATTTCACTTGGTGTGTGTGTGTGCCATCAAATTTTCGATCGTTAATTTAACCAACTTCCCATCAAGCTAGAACTCAGAAACCTTGGGAATCGTTCTCACTCGCCTAACAATGCGATATTTAGACATTTGCGACAAGTTTAAGCTAGTAATTTCTTCAATAATGCAGTTTATCCCAACCACTTGGCGCGATTTCAAAAATTGGCACCAAACTTGGCGATTTTTTTTTTGTTTGGCTGAACGTTTTGTCTGTAAAACGGACCAGGGTAGCCACATTAGGCAAAATACTGCCAAATAATTCTTGTCGCCAAGAGTGATTGGGTTAAACTGCATTCCAACCATTTAATTTACCGGATGAATTAATTAATTTTAGTTACTTTTAACGTTTTTATGTATTTCACTTGGTGTGTGTTTCTGTGTGTGTATCAGTGAGTCATCAAATTTTCTATCGTTAAATTAACCAACTTCCCATCAAGCTAGAGCTCTGAAATTTCGGGAACCGTTCTTACTTGCCTAACAATGCAATATTTAGATATTTGCGACCAGTTTTAACTAATATTTCAATAAATTTTTTTAAATAAACTTTGCCACCATATAAAAACGTTGTTTTTAAAAACGCTGGTCTTTATCTCGAATTATTAAAACGTTTTAATGCATTTCACTTGGTGTGTGTGTGTCATAAAATTTTCGATCGTTAATTTAAACAACTTCCCATCAAGCTAGAGCTCTGAAACTTTGGAAATCACTCTTACTCGTCTAACAATGCAATATTTAGACATTTGCGACAAGTTTTAACTGATATTTTCTTTAATAATACAGTTTAGCCCAACCACTTGGCGCGATTTCAAAAATTGGCTCCAAACTTGGCGATTTTTTTTGGCAGAAATTTAAGTCCGTAAAACGGACCAGGGTAGCCACATTTGGCAAAATACCGCCATATAATTCTTGTCGCCAAGGGTGGTTGGGTTAAACTGCATTCCAACCATTTAATTTACCGGATGAATTAATTAATTTTAGTTAGTTTAAACGTTTTTATGTATTTCACTTGGTGTGTGTTTCTGTGTATGTGTGTGTGTGTCAGTGAGTCATCAAATTTCCTATCGTTAAATTAACCAACTTCCCATCAAGCTAGAACTCTGAAATCTTGGAAACCGTTCTTACTTGCCTAACAATGCAATATTTAGATATTTGCTACCAATATTTCAATAATTTTCTTTAATAAACTTTGCCACCATATAAAAACGTTGGTTTTTATCGCGAATTATTTGAGTTTTTGTTAACGTTGCACTAGAAGCAACACGAGGGCTATTGGCGACGGACCTCGTCATTTTGAACCACGGTCAAGTGACGAGGACGACACCTGAGATGGCACCCCCCTCTCCTAACATCCACACCACACCAATGGGAGGATTTTGGGCCCCGACAGATTTAACGTGCATCAGCCCCGGCTACACGGCAGGTCTTTCACGGCCTAGGATCGAACCCGGAACAAATTGAATCCGAAGCCATGACCACTAGGCTACTGCGGCTACCGAAAACATCATAAATGTGTAAAATTTAGGAATGAGATACCCGTTAAGTGTCGTCGCCTGTTTTGCGGGAAGGAGTTTTAACGTTATACGATCTATTTCTAAAATCTTTCAGTATATCGGTAAATTAAAATTTTTTTTAAAATTCATTTGGAATTTTGTTTTTCTCTTTATTCTCTACAGCATGCGCATATTGTATAATTGTTAAGAAATTTTATTGTTTACTTTTTAACTGGTTGGTTAAATTAAGAACGCAAATGAACAGCACAACATATTATGCCATTGTTATTTCAAACCACAGCGAGATAACGAGGGCAATATCAGAGAAGGCACCTCACGTTCTCTAAACTTCCTTGCCGCGACTTCTTCGTTAAAATCATGCAAAAATAAACGATTTGTTTCTAAAAATCTCTAAGTGATTTATTTTTGCTGGTCATTGTCACATAAAAATGTGAATAAATTTTAAGCTTAAGGCTTTGTTGGAACTCGAAGCCGCTTTATTAGCTGTGAACAGGTTAGTGTTTGCACGCATCAAATTAAATATATCCCTCCGCTTAAAGGAAGTCTCTTGTGGAAAAAAATTAAGATGTTCTACAAATATTTAAATTAACTAAATTTACATAATTCTGAATTTTCTCGTAATTGAGTGACTGAGCGATGGTGGAGTTTATTGGCGCAAGAGCCAGATGTTGCCATGCAGCACCAAACAAGGTGTAACTGTGATCTAGACGTTTGAATTAGTGAGTGATAGTATTTTCAATGAAGCAAAAGCCAGATGTGGCCATGCGCCAAATAAGGTAAATGAGTGTGCAGCTTGTAAAGTGTAAAGATGTAATCTAGACGTGAAAAAGTTGAAAAAGGAAAATTTTGTTAACAAGGAGAGTCTAAAAAAGAGAAAGATCGCTAGGGTACACCGGAGTTACGTCCCCCGTGTTTACTAAAGGTAGTAAACCTCGGGGGAGTAATCTTGAGAACGTGAAGTGAAGGAAAGTAAAGGTTTATAGCTCAAGAATCAATTCCGACTATGCAGCGCCAAACAATGTACATGTGTGACATAGACATTCGAAAAAGTAGAAAACACTGGTAGATAAGAAGGGTCGAAAATAGAGATGGATATCTAGGGTATACAGGAGAGGCGGCACTGATGTTTACTAATGACAGTAAATCCCATGGGAAAGAAAAAGATCACTTGGATTCCTCGGGATCATGATTCCTACACAAAAATTATTTTGGTTGGTTGGTTTTATTAGCGCCACACTGGAAGCAACACGAGGGCTATTGAACTCGTAATTTTGAACCTCGATCAAGAGACGAGGACGGCACCTGAGCTGGTACCTTCCTCTATTAACTTCCACGCCTCGCCAACGGGAGGACTTTGAGCTTCGACAGATTTAACGTGGATCCTCCCTGACTGCAGGTGGATTTTTAGTGGCCTCAAGGTTCAAACCCACAACTCGACGAAAACCGCCGACTGCGAATGCACGACCGTGACTACTTACCTAAAGAAGGTAAGCTCCTGAAGTGCCCGAAATTGAGAAAGTAAACATTTAATTAAAACAGCCAGTATTCCCGTTTGGAACAAACCTGCTGGTTAACAGTGATAGTGAAGGTTTTTTACTGGTGCAAGATCCAGATGTGGCTATGCTGTGCCAAATAAGATTTAACTGTGGTCTGGACGTGAAGAAATTGAAGAAAAGACAAAAATTGGTTGACAAGGAAAGAAAAAGATCACTAGGGTGCCTCGGGGTCATGATGACCGTACTTACTTAAAGAAGGCAAGTTCCTAAGGTCCCCTGATATAATCCCCAAGGTCAGGGTGCCCGGCTATACCGTCAGACGTTGGGTACCCATTTCAGTCTCCCCTTACGACATGCATGAGCTACAGTGGGACTATTCTGTTATTCCTCATCTCCACACGGGTCCTGATGATTAGCAGACACATGCGCTAACCATTCGGCTATGCCGTCGCTTATTGAAATATTCAACATGTAGTATTGCTGTTTCTCCAAAAGGATAGAGTTCGTCCTGAAACAAGCCAATGGACCCAAATACTCCGTCTGCTTTCTCTTACTGTAATTCGACCCTTCGAAAGGATCTTTGTTCCTAGTGACACATCTTCCTGGTGAGTTATTGTGCCATCACGTAAAACACTTTCTATAGTTCATCTGGATTTTATAAAACTTCATTCGTAACACTTTTACAACGTCTTTGAGTTTTAGAAGAGGAAACATACTTATGAGCCTCCTAAGTATCGTCTGATGGATGTCTTAATACTTGGTAGAGCACAAAGAATCTTTTGAGTTTTACTAATAGTCCTACTTTGTGAACTGGCGGGAAAATTTACCCCAAATTTCCTGGTTTATATTTTACTGTTCGAAAATTAGCATAATAAAGTATGTGATCTTTCTGATGAGCTTCAAGCGTTCGCACAGAGCAAATTGTCTCGATTCTTCGGCTTGGTTCATTAATCGATCAAGATAATCTCCACCAGAGCTATAAAGAAACATAGAATTAAAACAAAAAATATGTGAACCCGTTTGTGTCTTGTAGGATGGTAATATAGGCAGATTTATCTTAATAATGGCAATATGTCATCCAAGTTTTTCTGTTCTATATGTACAACATGTCTGGTAAAATTTTGTAGAACCATTCAGTCAGACTATAGATTTGCGGATGGTAGGAAGCATCATTCAGTAGATAATGTTGTAGTCTATTATGCTCTGATATTAGCTTCGACTGGAAAATTTGCCCTCTATCAATGATAATAGTCCTCGACAATGCATTCTTCAAAAGGGTTTTCTCAATGTTACACTTCGCAGGGGTCTTTAATTAGGGTCTTATTGTAGGTTCTTTAACATGTGGTAGTGTTTTTAGAAAGGCATGACGAGTCAAATAATCGGATAATACAATGACCCATTTGTTTCTACACAGAGATTTACGAAGCCCTCCGAGTATATCCATACCAACACGATGAAAAGTGTTGGTGAAGGCATCACACGACCAGGTGGTTTCTGAGGAACAAATTTCAATCTTTGACATTCTTTGTAATATGTTACATAATGGCGTATGCTTCGATGCATGCCAAGCCAATAAAATATCTCTTATAACCTTTCATATGTCCTTTCCAATCTCAAATGACCAGTTTCTGGAGCATTATGGAAATATAGATTGCCTACTTGTAAATTCTTAGGAATAGGGATGGGGTTAAAAGAACAACATTCTCTTTCGAACCAGCTCATCTAAAAGAGTGATAACATCCACGCCAGCAGTACGACAGAAATCTGTTATTTGCTTTTCCGAATTACTCAGAGCCGCCCCCCCCCGGGGCGGCCGGCGCAGGGGGGCAACTTTCTATAACACAACGTATTAATGAAAGCTATACAAGGAAGCTCGAAGATATTGCCGGCATTTTTACCCGACTCTGAGACCTGCATTCGAAATGGAAGCATGCAAATGACTTTTCCGAAATTCCCCGTTCACCAGCTGTCGAATTCCCTATCAACGGACAGGGCTAGCGGCACCCCCCCACCACCACACAGTTTCCTGAATAGACCCATTACCATTGAGAGCACAGATGAACCACGGATAACACTCACCACAGTAAGAATGCAGTACGATCGGTTCCAAGGGATTTAGAATGAAAGAGAAAAACTCTTCCAACCGAGTTTTTCTCTCGACAAACAGGTCTTCGAACTAGAAGACCTGTTTGTCGATCTATAGATCTTCCAGTAGACCTACCAACGTAGGATGAGGAACGATAAAGATTAGGATAAGCAATTCCGAACTGGTAAAAGGGTCCAATCGGTAGGAATTGGATTCTTTTGGCCGTTTTGTAATCGATTTTCACCCTATATGGAATCAAAAACTGAAAATTTTTCCATTGAATTATATTTTTTTATTTTCAACTTAAATCAGTTTATTATTTTCAAATTTAAGAACCAGTTCTAAAATTCTCATAATTTTATTAGGTATTAATCAGAAAGCTATAAAAAAACACACATTTATATGATATGCATAATAATTCGTAAAAATCTTGCTTGTGCATTAATAATTCACTCAAAAGTATTTTTGATTATCAACATGTATTTTAGGACTCCTAGCGTAAAACTAACACGAAGGTGTTTTTATATACGGATGCAGAATTATATATATATATATATATATATATATATATATATATATGTGTGTGTGTGTATATATATATATATATATATATGTGTGTGTGTGTGTGTGTGTGTGTGTATATATATATATATATTTGATGTAATATTGTTAATAATTGATGTAATAAAATTAAGTATATATTTTGTAGAAAGTGACCGAAAATAGGTTCCGAAACGGAAACTGCAGCTTAGTTTAGTTTAGTTTTTATTAACGTCGCTCTAGAAGCAACACGAGGGCTATTGGCGACGGACCTCGTAATTTTGAAACACGGTCAAGTGACGAGGACGACACCTGAGCTGGCACCCCCCTCTCCTAACATCCACACCACGCCAACGGGAGGACTTTGGGCCCCGAACAGATTTAACGTGCATCAGCCCCGGCTACACGGCGGGTCTTTGGCGGCCAAGGATCGAACCCGCGACTGAGCGAAAACCGCCGGCCGCTAGTCCACGATCTTGACCACTAGGCTACCGCGGCCCAAACTGCAGCTCAAGTTAGAGATCTGGGGTCGTTAAAAGGGCTGAAGAAGGTAAATCTCTTTAAAAAAAATACAAAAGTGCGACAGCGAAAATACAGCGAGATAAAGGATGTGTTCAAAATTCATCAAAAAATTAAAAAAAAAGAGCAGGAACACGTTAAAAATATTACATGAAGAGGAAGAAAGGAGATCCTGGACGACAGAAAAAGTAAGAGGGTCCTACGAAAAGTGACCGAAACTCTAGAGGTGAGTGCTCCAAAAATTGCCACAACCACTTCTACGATACAAAGACCTGTTTCTGCAAAAACAATTAGAAGATTACTGAGGAAAGCAGGCTTTAATGGTCGTGTGGCCGGTAAATTTTTTTTTCATTTCTAAGCGAAATCAGGAGAAAAGGCTTACATTTGCTGAAAATTATATTTGAAGTTTTCAAGACTTCTGGAATCAATTTATATTTTGTGATGAGATTAAACTTAATGTTTTTGGAAATGGTAGGTGATGCTATGTTTGGCGAACGCTTAAATGAAAATGCTTCATAAAAACACAATTCCTGTTGTCAAATATCTGTACTCATATGGGGCTGTTTATCAGCCAATGGTGTGGGAAGTTTAGTTTTTATTGATGGAATCATAGACAAAATTCAATACTTGAACATTCTGAAAAATAATTTAAAACAAAGTGCTGAAAATTTGGGTTTAGGATCGAGTATCATCTTTCAAGACGATAATGATCCTGAGCATACAGCTAAAATTGTCCGATTGTGGCTATTGTACAACTGTAGCATGCAGATGCACACTCCACCACAATTACCCGATCTTAACATTATTGAAAATTTATGGTCACAGGAGGAAAAATCTGTATAAAAGCGCCATATCACGAGTAAAGACCATTTAAAAACTGTTTTAAGAGAATCATTCGAGAAAAGAATTTAAATCGCAAATGAAACAACCCAAAATCTAGTTAAATCGATGCCACGCCGTCTGGTAACCATCTTTAATTCGAAAGGGTGTGCGACCAAATATTAGTTTGTCTTTTTATGTTTTCATTTAAAAGTTATGCCAGGTGTATACTCCATTTTGTGACTTTATATGTTGTAGCTTCTACTTAAAAATTATGTAATTAATTTATTAATAGGGTTTCACACACACATACTTATTTCCAAGTGTAGTACATTTCTTAAAATGGAGGAAGAATAATACCTCAAGTTGGATACTTGTACAAGTGACGACAAAGCCAAATGATTAGAGTAAGCCTTTGCTAATCAGCAAATTTTTGGCTTTGTTCCAGACGGGCACATTTGGTGTTTTTATTCTACATTTACTTTCCTAATTACGTGCCCGCGGTCATGGTGGCCTAGTCACCTAGTGGCCGGCGGTTTTCGTTCAGTCGCGGGTTCGATCCTTGGCCATCAAAGAACCACGTGTAGCCGAGGCTGATGCACGTTAAATCTGTCGAAGCCCAAAGTCCTCCCGTTGGCGTGGTGTGGAAGTTAGGAGAGGGGATGCCAGCTCAAATGTCCTCCTTGTCTCTCGACCGAGGTTCAAAATTACGAGGTCCTTTGCCAATAGCCCTCGGAGTTGCTTCTAATGCAACGTTAATAAAAACTAAAAGAAACTTTCCGAATAACAGGAAAATCCCATATTATTGAAATGTAGTTAACACATTAAACGGGCAATTTTAAAATGTGACTGGAACTAACAAAGTTATATTTTTTTTATCTTCTAGGTTAAAGTGATTTTCCTTTCGAAATATTTATAGAGCAATATCCCAGTGGGTGTGGAAACTAAAAAAAACCACATTTTTGTAATTATTTTTACTGAGGGGTATAGCCGCCATTTCTAGTGTTTATGGTGCAGATAAAATCATATGTATGTAAATGACGGTTATAACCGTAATGACAACTAAAAATTCGGTTACAAAAAAAATCCAAACCAACCTGAACTACAAAACAAATGTAATACCAAGTACAGACTAAGCCAAAAGTACTTTTAAAAATAAACTAATTAAATGTTGTCAGTAACCAATTTCTGATGGAGAAACTTTAAAAACAATTTGGATATAAAACATGTTTATCTCTGTATCCCATGCATCTAAGCGTCGTTTCTTTCCTTATATTTTTCTCCAACATTCTTTACATCGTAAAAAATATGTCTTACTTTATAATCTGTAGGAGCTGGAATTCTTTCGGGGGAAAGGTTGAATTTTTTTAAAAAAAAAAGAAGATTCGATTGATTAGTGTTTTGGTTTGATGGACCTAGTTCACTAGAAACTGAAGGGCTCATAATTCTTTTTATGACCTCTTCACTACTTTTTGTTACTATATCTTTACCGACTTTTATTTCAGCTGGAACTTGAATCAAACAGTCTATAAGGTTTTGCCTGAAATTTAAAAATGTTTCTACTTTTCTTTTCTTCTTCCTTCTCTTTATCCTTTTTCTCAAAGAAAGAATTTCAAGCACACGGGTCCAACGAATGAAAAATTGTCTTTTTATAACCATCGTATAGTTGTACGTGATGTAAATGATGGAAAACATTCCTCCTTTTAATCACTTTTTAGCATTTGGCAAGTATTTTGATAAAACAGTTTATTTGTACTTTCATATGATTAAACATAATATTATGACTGCTCAATCTGTCGTTTATTTGTTTAGAGAAATAATCACGATGGTTCCTATCAGCATTATCTACGGAAAGGATAAGTATTTTACTGCTATAACCGTAACTGTCTGTGAGCGAGATAAAATTTCAATATTTCTAGAACATACTTAAGTGTTATATATAAAAAGGACGCCTCTGAAGCCGAGGGATACATTTGGATTTGATGAGTGTAAACGTTAACCTGTTCGCAGCTGTAGATTGACTTCTAGTCTGACAAAGCGTTGTGCTTAAAACTAATTCGCTTTCTATATGTCACTGCATTGAAGAAAATAAATTAATATTAAATGTTTTCGACTCTCGAACAAATTTTAAGATCCCATATCATTTATTTTCTGCAAAACATACGTTCTTATGTTTCTGTATTGAACACTCTTTTCCCGGTTCCCTATTTCTGCTCGACATAAGGCCCACTAAACACCGCTGATATATCTCATAATTCTGATTCTTTGTCAGATAACGAGCTCAACACAAAACTTGAGTTGTAGCTTCGCTATCCACATCCATTGCATGGTTGCTGTAGTCGAATAGTCAGGGTCACGAGTGGATATGGATAGCGACACTTCAACTGAAATTTTGAGCTCGTCATCTGACAAAGAATCGTGGGTCGCGGTAGCCTAGTGGTCAAGGTCGTAGACTAGCTGCCGTAGGTTTTCGTTCAGTCGCGGGTTCGATCCTTGGCCGCAAAAGACCCACCGTGTAGCCGGGGCTGACGCACGTTAAATCTGTTCGGGGCCCAAAGTCCTCCCGTTAGCGTGGTGTGGATGTTAGGAGAGGGGGTGCCAGCTCGGGTGTCGTCGTCGTCACTTGACCGTGGTTCAAAATTACGAGGTCCGTCGCCAATAGTCCTCGTGTTGCTTCTAGTGCGACGTTAATAAAAACTAAACTAAACTGACAAAGAATCAAAATCACGAGATACATCAGCGGTGTTTAGTTGACCTTATGTCGAGCAGAAATATATATATAGGGAACTGGGAAAAGAATATTCAATAAACACACATAGGAATGAATCTTTTTTTTATTACAAAAAATTCCCTGATCTCGTGTGGGTGAATACAAGAGAAATCACACAGTCCATCAAAAGGAAGATAACAACAAATTATACTTTATTCACAAATATTCAGGACAAGACCAAATACAGGTAGTAAAACTTGGACAGAATAACAACACAAATAGGAAACACAGCACAGATTAATGGCACAGGTACAGAAATAAAAGCAGCACTTGTAATGATAATCACAGCTGTTCAGCTTACTAGTTCGATCGACGGACAGATATCCGAGGTAATATTCGGCACTTCCAACGCAGACTTTAACTGTTCCCGGCAGATTCAGGTCCTTCCTTGGGAGATTAGCTCGGCCAGTTCCGACAGATCAGCTTAGACAACACTGACCGACTCCAATAGATTATTCTCGAGTTCGCACACCTCCCATTTAAAGATGCTCCTACAAGGTGGGACACCAGAGAAAATCCAAGAAAAGTCCGTAAGTTTCCTCCCAGTCGAGATTTCGACTAAATTCCAGTATTTTCTAGAAACATTTTGTCGCGAAATCACCAAACTTAAGAGGTCACTGCTCAAGCTTTTGTTGGCTGACTGATGGAAATCTTTGTCAATGTCTCTTTTTCCTTATAAGAGAAACGTTACAGGGAAGCGTCATTTTGGATTCGTAAAACTGTGTTTTACAGAAAAAAAATTATATAGGATCTTAAAATTGGTTTGAATTGAAAACATTATACATTGATTTATCTTCTTCAATATAGTGACATGTAGAAAGTGAATAAGTTTTTAACACGATACTTTGTTAGACACGAAGTCGCTTTAATTAGCTGCGAACAGATTAGTGTTAGCACTCATCAAATCAAATACATCCCTCTGCTTGAGGGAAATCTCTTATATATACAACTTAAAAATGTTCTAGAAATATTTAAATTAACCAAATTTTAATAATGTGGAATTCACTCGAAATTGAGAAAGTAAATGTGGAATAAAAACTTCGAATGATTCCGTTAAGAATTGAACCAATGACCTGCAGATTAGCGAGGTTCTTTAGCCTCTAGTAGAGACTCGTGCGTTTAAAGGCACTGTGAAGTTACAACTTCATTTTTAAATGGTCTCGAAAACGGCGAACTTTATTTAAACCAATTCACACTACAGGCAATCCGTCTGATTTTGTAACTTTTAACCCTTTCGGGATGGTTATCACAAGATACGCGTCATCACGCAGTTCCCAACTGGTACGCCGGCATGACAGTGCGTTTTATCGTTAACCTCCGATTGTCACGCATATGTGTCAGAGTAATGGAGCGTTTTAAAACGTTTCAGCCACAAGATCGAGTGTTCAAGGTCATAAGCTCGCAGCCTGCGTTATTTTCGTCCAAGTCTTGCTGACATTTGAGTATGTGATGGTGGAGCTTAATGGCGCAAGAGCTAGATATGGCTATGCTGCGCCAAATAAGATGCAATTGTGATTTAGGAATTCTTTTTTTGAAAAATATGAACCCCCCCCCCTCATATTGGTTGACAAGAAGGAGGATCGAAAATAGAGAAGGATCGCTAGGTATCTTGGGGCGCGTAACCCGAGTTAAATAGACAAGGGTACAATAAATTCATTGGGAAAGAAAAAAATCACAAGAGTGTTTTGGGATCACATAATTCCCGACCCACCTAAAGAGTGAATGTCTGATGTCATTAATATCCATCATGTAGCAGGGCTGATACTCGTCAAACCTGTCGAAGCTTCAAGTCCTCCCGCTAGTGTGATGTGGAAAGTTGAAGAATGAGCACCAACTCAGGTGTCATCACATAACCGAGGTTCAAAGTAAGTAAATCCCCAATATCCCTCGTGTTTCTTCTCAAAACGATGTTAATAAGAAATCAATACCCACAACCTTCCTAGCCTTTGGGCGCGCCCCCCCCCCCCCAAACAGATTTAACGTGCATCAACCCCACTGTATAAGTCTTTGGAAGTTTCAAGAACTATTCAACTATTACTCAAGAACAACTGCTTAATTGTTCAGTAATAATAATAGTAAAATATAAAATTTATACGTAAAAAATCAATAGTGACATTTTGATTGTCCAAATACAAGTATTCGTAAGATTAATACGAGTATTTCCGAGATTGTATGTATTAAAAAATTTAATGTGTTACAAAAGTTCTTTCCACCTCTAAAATTTAAAAACTCAAGTCAATTTTTTTTATATATAAATACATTATTGCGTAACTAAACTTTTTTAAAATTAATTTATATACATAGCCTGTGTGTTTATTACATGCGAGTTTTACCGTTTATTTCAAACAATTGACAGTAAAAAAAAAATTTCTTTGCAACTCTTTTACACCTATATATAGATATGCTCCCCCCTCCCCAAAATTACATAGTATATATATATATATATATATTTGTCTATGATTTAAGATTAACTATGAATAGTGCCATTTACAAAATTCACATCTATATGCCAACATTTAGGAACAACAATTGATCTAGTATTTTACAACGTTTTTCTGAATTTCACTTGGTGTGTGTGTGTCATTAAATTTTCGATCGTTAATTTAACCAACTTCCCATCAAGCTAGAGCTTTGAAATTTTGGGAATCGTTCGTACTCGCCTAACAATGCAATATTTAGACGTTTGCGATAAGTTTTAACTAATATTTCAATAATTTTAATAAGTCAAAATATTCTTTCCTCTCGGCGCTTTTAGGATTGAGGAAAAAATTTCTTTCCCCCTCTGGGAGCACCGGGCACTACCCATGCGGTATCGTAAACCTTTTGTACTCACAAAGGGGAGATAGTATCTCCCCTTTACTATCTCCGAGATAGTAAGGGTTGCTGACTTTTAGTCAGTAATCATTCGCAAGGAAGAAAGTTTCCAATATTTGGTGCCGTGTCTTATCACAATAATTTTTTCTGAATTCTGGTTCCCATTCTTTTTTTAATAGAATGACTTACAAACTTTCTAATGCATGTTCTGATTTTATGAATTTTTTAATACTCTCACAAATGTCTCTTTTTAAGTGAATTTTAAAGTTAAAAATAACTAACAGTTTTAACTAATATTTCAATAATTTTCTCTAATAAACTTTGCCACCATATAAAAACGTTGGTTTTTATATCGAATTATTTACAACGTTTTTCTGAATTTCACTTGGTGTGTGTGTGTCATCAAATTTTCGATCGTTAATTTAACCAACTTCCCATCAAGCTAGAGCTTTGAAATTTTGGGAATCGTTCGTACTCGCCTAACAATGCAATATTTAGGCATTTGTTTTAAATATTATTTTCTTTAATAATGCAGTTTAGCCCAAACACTTGGCGCAATTTAAAAAAATTGCACCAAATATGGTGATTTTTTTTTTTTTTTTGGCTGAACGTTGAGTCCGTAAAATGGATCAGGGTAGCCAAATAATTCTTGTCGCCAAAGGTGTTTGGGTTAAATTGCATTCCAACCATTTAATTTACCGGATTAAATAATTAATTTTAGTTAGTTTTAACGTAATTATGTATTTCACTTGGTGTGTGTATCAATGTGTCATCAAATTTTCTATCATGAATTTAACCAACTTCCCATCAAGCTAGAGCTCTGAAATTTAGGAAACCGTTCTTATTTGCCTAACAATGCAATATTTAGATATTTGAATCCAGTTTTAACTAATATTTCAATAAATTTCTTTTATAAACTTTGCCACGATATAAAAACGTTGGTTTTTATACTGAATTATTTAAAAACGTTTTTATGTATTTCACTTGGTGTATTATCAAATTTTTGATCACTGATTTAACCAACTTCTCATCAAGCTATAGCTCTGAAACTTTGGGAATGGTTCTTACTCGCCTAACAATGCATTATTTAGACATTTGCGACAAGTTTTAACTAACATTTCAATAATTTTTTTTAATAAATTTTGCCTCCATATAAAAACGTTGGTTTTTTTTTTATCTCGAATTATTAACTATCTTCAGTAATTTAATTTTTTTTACAACATAGTAACTGCGTTTTTTGCTCATTTGCAATTGACAGAATTTAGGAAACCCGAATATAATACGCAAAAGTGCTACCAATCATCCCATAAACAAATTCTTTGATTTTAGACAAAATGCATAACTCAATTTTGTATAATGAATATTGCATAAGAATTACAAATGAATTGTTGGACAAAGGCGATATAAACGTAGCATTTTGCCACCCAAGTTTCCATATTTAGCTTGAAATGAGGTTCAATTAAACAATGTACAGTAGAATGCGTTACACTATAAAATGTAAGAAATTGTAAGACCACTTAAAATTAAATTGTATACTAAAGAAGTAATATGCGAAATCTAATTGGCGAGTGTAAAAATGTAGATAAAACCATAAATATAAGAATTTGGATTTTAAAGTTAAGTGGCAATTCAATCAAGATTCGCTGATTTCTACAAGAATTAAATCATTACATGAAGTGTTTAAAAAATTAGGCAACCACTTAAGAAAATTTACATACAGCGTGCCAGTGACACATTTGTGAAAAGGATACAAGTTCAGTTTTATCAAACAAAAGGAAGTCATTGATAGGCTTGTGCACGAGATCTATCATGAATTCTGTAATCTCAAAAAATACCAAATATTATACGATTTCTATTTGGGCAACTATTAGGCAATCCTCAATGGAAATTTCAGAAGAAGCCTTCTGCACCTATTCAACGATTATAACCCAGTTAAAGTCTGGATTTCACTTATGATCCATAGAATTAATGCCTATATAAAGTCATTTTCTTCTGTTAATGAACAGGAGGCCATCACTGTAAGCGAATGCCATTACATCATTTGACCTTTGTTTCAAGACCTGGCATCTTAATTTATGTCATAAGAATCGTAGAACAATTTCATATTAATTTAAAAAACATAAAATCCTTATTAGCAAACATTATCAAAACTTAATTCTAATAATCTCTATTGTTAATAAGTGTACTAATAATTTGAAAATAGAATAGCATTAAATATTATTACATGAGATGCAACTAAATTTGTTTTATTTAAAAATTAAAGTGAGGTATTTTCTTAATAGACCGTACAGGATAGGTTTTGGTACTAACACGACAACTTGTATCTTAAAACACATTATGAATGAAATCATCTGCAAAACACAAGAAAAAGTAGTAAAACACTCAAAAATGCCTTTAAGATAACTTATGAAAAATATAAAAACGAAGTTTAGCAAAGAAGGAAAATATATAATGAAATGTTAATAATAAATGACCACGAAAGATCCATTGAATAATTTTTATTTATTTATAGTAATGCAATATAGGAATTATAAATCAAAATTTATTTGTTCTTTTTACTATTTTCATGCCCCAATTTTTCTTTCCTTTTCTTCACATGCTTGGGTATTTTTGTTTGTTGCTTTTCTCGTCGGGCCTCTTTTAAAGCTTTTTTGCGTTCTTTTTTAGCACTAGGCGATTCATCCCGAGGCCGAGCAGAATGTGTACCACTTTTAACTTTCTCTTCTGTGTCCGAGTTCGCAGAATTGGAAGCATCTTCCGAATCAGTTTCATTCTGTTCAGAAGATTCTTTTTGTTGAAGCCCAGTAACTGCATCATACAATTTCTCATTATCGCCGACAAAGATGTCTCTTTCAGCGTCTATGACTTCGTTTAATCTTTTTGGAATATAGGCTTGTTTAAAAACTTCCTCATCTATTTTAGATTCTTCAGTGAATTCTTGGTTCTCTTGGGATGTTCTTATATTTTCTACATACTGTAAAACATGGTCAGAGGTGAAGTTTGGATTTGTTATAAACCCAAAAAGTTGCCGAATGAGTATAACATTCACACCTTTCTTTTTAAAATACTCTGAAATATTTACACAATCTTTTCTCAAAAATTCCATGGCATATGGATGATCCGGTTCAACAGATTGGGAAACATCAATCGTAACTATTTGACCATCCAGATAGAGTAAGTTATATTCGCTTAAATCAGCATGGATAAGATTACATTTGGAATAAAGATTTTTCATCATACAGATACAATCTATATATAACGTATTGTATTTATCTTCATCCAAATCCACATCTTTAAGGAGAGGAGCGGGTATTCCATTTTTACCAATAAAAGTCATTACAAGAACAGGACTCTTTAATAAAATAGGCTGAGGACATGGAATACCTGCATTATATATTCTAGATAAATTTCTCATTTCCTTTTCCGCCCAAGTTCTTATCATTTTTCTAGGATTTTTGCGACAGTAACCACGCCTAAACCGAAAATCGCCATTAACATATTTATCCCTATCTTTAAAAATCAGAATAGAAGTTTTATATATTTTCACAGCCTTATCAATCCCGTCTTTACCAGGAGCGTAATAAACATTGGCCTCTTTCCCTGTGCTAATACAGCCCAGTACCTCCGAAAAAACTGAATTATTCAAAAATTTGTACAAAATTAAGCGAGTCCTTGGATCAAGAACTTGTTCAACGGTTGCTCTGTCGCTTTTATCCTTCCATCGGATTTTGGATGCATCTACTTTTTTGTTTGTTTCATCTTGACAGTATGTGTATTTGTCAAGTGATATTTTATTCAAGAATTTGTGACGTAATCCATCATTCGGTTGAAAAGCATTTTCCTTCGAAAGCTGTTGGTTAGGATGATAAGTTCCTGACGATGATGGTTTCACACCATGAGGATTATCTTCAATTTCGACAAAATATTCTTCATCAGAGTATTCCCTCTCATCGTCTGAATCAAACGCCACGTTCTTCAGTTCCTTATCAATTGACTCCATTTCAGCTTCCATCTAAAATACAAAAAGGGAAACTAGATTATGTATATAGGTCATTAACATTTACTTAGTCACTGGAAGGAGATTTTTAAAAAAAAATCTGAATTTTGATAGAAAAACAAGATTTAGAGAACATATTCGGTACTTATGCAAATATTTTGCAATACAGAAAATAATTTGAGATGGAGTTTCAAATAGCACAAATATCAAATTTAACACATTTTTTACTTAAACATGCCAAAAAAGATGGCCAAATTAAGAAGCTGTTTTCGATAATTTCGACACATCATTCAATATTTTAAAATAATTCATTTTGTTAAAAAAATCGTTTTTCAAACAGTTTAAGAGAGATTTTATTTTAAAAGCAAATATTTTCAGTGTGTAGGCTAAATACTGTACAAACATTGCTCATTTTTCTAAGTAGGTGTCGGCAAGACTTCTATGTTAGCATAATAAAAAAAATTTAACTAAAATTTGAATTATGAGGAAGTATTTGATTACGATTGATACCAATTTCCCTACATATTTATTGCAAATAGCATCTCTATAGGTATTAGTATGGTAAAGGAGCCACTCACTACAATAATATAATTTGCTCTCACCCTTCATCCCAGGTTTTTAACACACTTACATTTTGACCAATATTAATTTCAAATTTAGAAGATTTATTACATAAAACAATATTTTCAAAAATGAAAAGAATGTTTATTTTATCTAAATTCTAAAATCATTGCTCTCGGATTTAAGACCACGAGGAAAACTTTTCTCCTGGATTTCATGAATCAGTGAACTTATTTATATACGAGCCGTACATGTATAAACACATAATAAAGCATTTTATTTTTAAACACATTTTCCAATAGATAACAGATTTTTAATTACATTTAATTAATACTTCTATTATTTCAGTATGCTATAATTAATTTACACAAAATTTAGGAAACAAAAAACTTTCTAAAATATAGTATTACAAAACATGAATGGAGACTTTATTGTCTAGTTCATTTAAGAGAACATTGTTTCTTCATGAAGCTTTATGTTCAAGAAGAATTAGGTTGCGCTAGTCGATTAAATGGTTCACGAGCAAAAAAAGTTCCGACGCATCAGGTATTTACTGGTTTAAGACTCCCGTCTATCTACCACTTTGATTTTGCGAACGTAAGGTTAAGCCAATGTAATTTCTACTACCATCCTCATATCCATACTATTTTACCTATTTGAATGCGAAAAAGTGCACCCGAAAGAGCAAATAATAATGATGGTTTTTGCGCAATTACGTTTTTGTGTTTCGATTTTTTAAAATATTCACCCATATTTCATTGATTCCATAGTAGATTTTCCGGTCTTCCAAAAACATTCTAAAATATTTTCAAAAATCGGAGGGAAAAAGTAATTCCCCATAAACTTTCGTAATTTTTTTCTTTCAGATGCACTTTTTATCATTCAAATAGATATGATAGTAAAGATTTCAGGATGTTAGTAGAAATTCCAAAGGAATAACATTATGTTCTGGAAATCAAAATGGTCGATAGACAGAGGCCCTAAATTGTAACAAGTGATGTTTTGTATTAGAATAGAGAAATTGTGGTTAGGCAACTCTGAATGATTTAATGCAGTTGTTTCTTTTTGCACACATTGGCCGTAAATAGAATGATTTTAAATAAGAGTACTTTTTTTTTTAAAACAAAGATTAAAGGTTTGAATGTTTCCTCAAATGAAAGCAATTCTAAATCAATTTCGAAGAGTGCATGAATATAAATATATAGAGTACACATTATACTTATAAAGTATACTTGAATAAGGAAAATATATAAAGTATACATTAAATGTAATTATGCTGCACTATTAGGATATTGCCATTTATTTAAGTATTATATTAATAAACTAAGAAGCACTTACATTAATGTGCTTTATATTTTTAACTATATCAAATGTTTTGCAACATAACCGATCCATAATAGATAGTTCTACCTTATATATTGCACACATATAACGGAATGGGTTCAAAAGTTTAAAATTCCTGTATTAAACAAATGATTTTATACAGAAGTTTAGTTTTTTATTAACGTCGCACTAGAAGCAACACGAGGGCTATTGGCGACGGACCTCGTAATTTTGAACCTCGGTCAAGTGACAAAACATACATAGAGATTATATACTAAATTGTAAAAAATATGATGCGGACTTCATTAAAATAAGATACCAGTAATCACAGTACCTTCATCTGAATTTTTTTTTCCGAGTGTGTTTTTGCTTGAAATTTTAAACATCTATTTACACTGACAGAATACATAAGAATATAGGCAACTTTAAGAAATAAGCAAATCTGATAGTATTCTCCAAGGAGTTTAGAGGTAAAACTGCTTTTTTTTTTTCTGGAATGCTGGTCATAAAGTGCCATTTATTAATGTATCATACTCCATATGAATGAGTCAAATTAATTTATGACATGAATATAATTAAAATAAAATTGGGTAACTGTGTGTGAGTGGAGGGTCTATTATAATATTTTTACTTTCTTCAGAGTTGGACTGAATACTCTTAAAGTTATTAACATACTCTTAAAGTAGTAGTGTGGATAACCTGCTCCCTTACAGGTTCCTTCCAAAGAAGCCTTCCCACTCTAGTCAACAAAGCAATAAAATAATCCAAAAGAAGCTTTTAACAGTTGATAAGAAGAGAGGTGGAAGAAGTGAGAGATAGCAGTTAAATGGCGCAAGAGCAAAACATAACTGACAGCCCCAAACAAGGTAAACATGTAATCTAGAAGCAGATTTTTTTTTTTTTAAAAAAAGGTAAAAATTGGATGACAAGGAGGGACGAATACAGAGGAGGATCGCAAGAGTAATCGGGGGGAGGCGTCACTTGTGTTTCCCGAAGCAGGTTATGCTGCGCCAGATATTTGTTAAAATAAACAAAAACTGCATTAGTTTAAAAATAAGAAACTAATACAAGGTGACAAAAAAGGTTAAAAGTTAAAACTTAAAATTTAGTGTAAAAGGTCAATGTTTTTTTAAAAAAGCAAATAAGTTATGGGGGGGGGGCGGTTTACTCCCAAGTCAGACAGGTTTAAAACTGATGAATGAAAGAAAACGCAACGATAATGGTCAAAGACCGGACAGACAATTAAAATGTGACATTCGGGAGCACCCGCGTTAAACAAAAGATGTCCATGGGTAAATCGAGTATGTCCAATACGAAGAGCGGATGTCAGATTAACTCACCTTCACGTTAGAAGAAAAGGCCATTCTCCAATGACAGGCTTCACCGAGTGTAACTTGTTATTGCATTGAAGATTCCATAATTCCTGCCATGTCTGATGAATAAGCATTAAAATGTGACGTCGAATGTCTTCAAGAGGGACTGTGAGCTGCAGAGGATTCGTTGCCGAACATGCAGCCGAGCCCACTTGTTCATTGCCTAAAATACCTACATGACTAGGTATCCAACAGAATTTAATAACATAACCCTCGCTATACAAACTACAAATAATGTTTGCAATGTCGTCCACAATAGGATGACTGCGATCGTCCAGATGTACCAATGTTTCCAGGACGCTCATACCTGTCAGTAAATACTACGAACTTTCGAGAACTGGATTTCTCGACTAATCTGAGAGCACAGTAAATGGCGACAGCTTCGATAGTATATATATATTGCAGGAAGCGTCGAGCCGATAACTGTGCCTGATGTCATTCGAAAAGACACCACAGCCGAACGAAATATCTAGTTCCTTTCGATTCGTCCGTGTAAACTGGAATGAAATCCACATACTGACTTCGATGGAAGGCAAAGAGGCTCTGAAAAACAGTTGGACATGTGTTGTATTTTCTGTATGAGGCAAAGGGGTTATGTTATACAAACCTTGGTATATTCCAAGGAGGAAAAGTGAGAAATTTCCGCTGTAGGATACTTAAGCCATGTAGGCTGAGTTCCTCGATGATAACTTTCACCCTCTCGAAGAAAGGACGGATGCAAGAAGGCCGAGCACAGTACAGTCTCCGTAAAAACGGGCTGATATGCATATTCAGTAATGGGCAAGATGACAATTTAAAATAGTTATGGAGGGATAGTTTAATGCGCCGCAAAGCCAAAGGTAACTGGTTACAGTGCTCCTAGAGACTCTGCACTAGTGACGTTCGAAACGCACCACAGAAGATTCTCAGAGCATTATGGTAGACCGGGTAAGTTTGCGCAAAGTAAAAAAGTTTTGCAAGCTCAAACGTAAACGATACATTCGTAGTCGATCCGAGATAGAATTACCAACATACTCTCGGAGTAAATAAGTTCGATCCCCTCCCCATGCGGTGTTGGACAACACCTTCAAGATACTGAGGGATTTCTCTCACTTTTTTCGCAGAAGTAAAATGTGCGTAAGGAAAGTGAGTTTGCGGTCCAAAATTACTCCGAGGAAGCGGATGTCAAGGACGACAGGAATAGATGTATCACGGATGCGAACGTCAGGATCGGGATGGAGACCCCGTTTCCTACATGAATGCACACAATTGCTCTAGCTAGCGGAGATACTGTGCCTATTTACGTCACACCATGCAACCAGGTTATTGATTGCGGTCTGCTCAATGAGACGCACTGACGATCCTTCGCAGGAAATCTGCAGATCGTCGACGTACAATGATCCATGAATAGTTGGTTGGGGAGGAGAAAATTGGAGAAATATGGCAAATTAAAAGAGTGGGGCTAAAAAATATTCCCCTGAGAAACTCCTTCACATTGAGCAAAAGATGAAGAAAAAATAATAGCAACACGAACTTTGAAAGATCTAAAAGATAAAAATCTTTGAATGAAAACAAGTAAATTGCCTCTCAGACCACAACTGTATAAATTGCGAAGTATGGCATAGGGGCAAGTACGGTCGAATAACTTTTCGATATAAAAGAAAATAGAAACCAGATGATTCCTCCGCATAGTACGAATCTGACTTTCAAGCAGAAGGATGTTATCTACAGTAGATCTTCCTTTACGGAAGCCACTCTGAAAGGGAGGAAAGCATTGATTCTTTTCCAATTGATATACGAGACGGGCATTAATCATACGTTCAAGGGTCTTACAAAGATAATTCGTCAGAACGATAGGTTAATAGTAGAGAGGGTTTTTTGGATCCTTACAAGGCTTCAGGATAGGAATAACGATTGCTTCTTGCCACTGACTAAGAAACACATGCTCCCCTCCATATTCGGTTGAATAGGTAGAGGAGACTTACAAGTGAATCCTCGCTCAAGTGGCGAAGCATATCATAAGTAAGACCATGAGAGCATGGACTGGTATTGTAAGCCAAAGACAGAGCCTTTCTCGATTCCCACATATCAAAGTCACAGTTATAAGGTAGCGGTTGTCGGCACTTGAAGTTTATAGGTATCTGCTCTGCACGATTCTTAGTCGCTAAAAATAAAGCGCTATATGATTCGGGCTTGACACACTAGCAAATGAGTTGCCCATGACATTGTCCACTACGACATGTGAAGAATGCGCAGTATTTGCAGTTTCCAGTATCGGGATAGAAAATTCCCGAAACAGGGAGTTTGCAGTTTTTACCTTGCAGTTGACTTGTCGTCAACAATGTGATGGAAGAAACATACCTGATCCAAGATTCCCTCTGACTATGACGCCTTACTCTGAGAACAAACGCCATTGACCTTTTAAACGCTATGAGGTTCTCGGTTGTGGAATATCGTCTGAAAATACCCCACAATTTCTTTTGTTCCCTGTAGGATGTTTGACAACTCTTATTCCATCATGGTTTTTTCATCTTCCGCTTTTAATCAGTGCTCTTCGGAATCGCTGCATCAGCAGTTCACGATAAAAGCAGTGACATTCCGGACAGAGTCATTAACATCTCGATCCTAAAACCATTGTACCGGTTACGACTGCTAACCATGTGAATACATCCCAATCTGCCGGTTGAATCGGTAAGTGAGAAGACGTAAACGAGTCCCATTACCATGAATATGGGAGATTAGGAGACGGAAATGATCACTGTGACGAGGGAAATGATTTACAACCTCTAAATTCAGCGACGGTAGCAGTGTCGGTGAGCAAATGGCAAGTTTAGTTTAGTTTTTTTTTATTAACGTCGCACTAGAAGCAACACGAGGGCTATTGGCGACGGACCTCGTAATTTTGAACCACGGTCAAGTGACGAGGACGACACCTGAGCTGGCACCCCCCTCTCCTAACATCCACACCACGCCACGGGAGGACTTTGGGCCCCGAACAGATTTAACGTGCATCAGCCCCGGCTACACGGCGGGTCTTTGGTGGCCAAGGATCGAACCCGCGACTGAACGAAAACCGCCAGCCGCTATCCACGACCTTGACCACTAGGCTACCGCGGCCCCGAGCAAATGGCAAGATCAAGGGAGTGTGAGTGAGTGAATGTAAAGTTTATTGGCGCAAGAGCCAGATATGGCTATGCTGCGCCAAACAAGATTAAACTGTGGTCTAGACGTGAAGTTGAAAAAAAGGTAAAAATGGTTGACAAGAAGGAGGGTCGAAAATAGAGAAGGATCGCTAGGGTATCCCGGGAGTGCGTCACCCGTGTTTGCCAAAGACAGTAAACCCCATGGGAAAGAAAAAGATCACTAAGGTGCCTCGGGGTCATGATGCCCGTACTTACCTGAAGAAGGCAAGTCCCTGAGGTCCCCTGATATAATCCCCAGGGGCAGGGTGCCCGGCTATACCCCCAGACGCTGGGTACCCATTTTAGTCGCCTCTTACGACATGCATGAGCTACAGTGAGACTATTCTGTCATCCCCGGTCACCACACGGGTCGCAAGATCAAGGGAATGAAATGTCCTAGTGGTAGCATGGAAATACGCTTTCTCGTCGGTGTTCAGCAGACAGAGACTGTGATCAATCACTCGATCTGCCGACCACGAGAATTAGTATCATCACATCCACACTGAGGGCTGAGTCCATTAAAGTCACCTAACAGAAGGAAGGGAGCTGATAATTGGTTGACTAGTTGGTTCAAATCCATCTGTGACACAACATCGTTAGGAGGCAGATAAATGCAGCAGACTGCGATTAATGAGCGGGTACAGCTACAAACTGCAATGATGTGGTCAGTGTAATGACATTATGAGGACAGTTCTGGGATGCCAGGATGCATACACCACCGTATGGGAAAGAAAAAGATCAATAGGGTCCATTGAGTTTGTGAAGCCATACCTACCTAAAGAAGGTAAGCCCCCGAGGGCAGAAAGATGCAAGATAGTGAAAAAATATTACTATCAAACTGTTGAATGAATAGCAAGATAGGTGAGCTTTTTTATTAATTATAAATTGTTTCTGGTGTGTTGAAATCATCTGTTCATTACTGAAACAAGACATAACTCATGACAGAGCAGTAGCGTGTATCTCCTAGACAGCAGTAGCGTGTATCTCCTAGACTTGCAACTATTTTTCAACTGATCTCTTTTAGTGTGTCTCAAGGTCAAAAGATTTCAAAATAGTCAAATATCATTACTTCCCATTTCTTAATTATTTTTTACATTCAGTATAAAAAAAATTTCTTTTAAGATTTTTGTCAAAGCCTGCAAAATAATAATAATAATAAATTTTACATTAAACTTAGGAAATTTATATTTTGAATGAGAACAAAGTTTTACTTGATTCCTGCACAAGGGTGTGTCTCATCTAGTTGATTGTAGAGTTGCAGTTTTTTAAATAATGTCTTTTTATGACATTGTGCATAAACATGATTAACTCGAACAAAAATCTTTATTATGGCTCTCGCATAATAAATGGATAAGGTTTATAAGCTTTTTATTTTTTGGCATTTTTTACAAAAACTTCAAACGATTTTCTTTATTTTCATGTTTTTTGCCATTTTATTTGCAATTTAAAGTCTATACAAAAATCCTTTTTAAATCAACAACACCAAATCCAATTGTAATTCATTTTTCTTCCAATAAATGATATTTAAAATAAGTTCCTTTTTGAATTATTGTGCAACTTAAAAGAACTGATAGTTAATTATGAACTATTATCAATTCATAAAACTATCATATTAAAGCATATTTAGTAACTTTTAAAATTATTATTTAGGTCTTAGTTATAGGATATCAGGTAAGATATTGGTTTACTTTCTGCATAGAAGGTATGTAAGCAATAGCAGTATTTTGAGATGTACTGCCCTCATCAAGGGATAATGGATTAGAATAATTTTACACTGGATGAGTGGGAATTTGCAACTAAATATATACAATGAAGAAATGGGTTTTTTTTTTTTGTACAATTTGATTATTGCACTAATATATGTCACACAATGATTGATTCTTTTTAAATACTTTTCATTAAGTCATTCATACGATATGATCCCTTTGAATTCTAGATATAAATTTTAATTTTGGGTTATATTTAATGAAATGGTGATTTTAAGCAAAAAGCACTTATTAAAATAATGAAAACTTTAATAGCATTAATGCATTGTTGGCAACATGTAGCAGGGTCATCAATATCACGTTAATAAAAATCAATGTCTGGACATGATAAAGACCTTTACTGCCAAATAAATCAATTCGTAATTGACAAAGCATTTCTTAGATAAAGAGAATGACTCCAATGCCTGAAAAATGACTATGTTAGAGAAAAATCAGGAGAGTATAGAGTTTTAAAGCAAAGTTTTTCGCATTGTTGATTTGTAGTTTGACAAATCGACATAACTGGACATTATTCTGAAGCAGTAGGACTTCATATCCATTCATAAAGACAGAGTGCTTTAAGAACAATTTCCAATCCATTTGATACATATTTGTGCAATACCATGTTGTATTTATTGTTTCCCATCATTGAAAAAAATAAACATTGAATAACAATTCTAGACAATTTAACAGTAAACACTTTCTTTGGATGCAATGCCATTGATCAGGACTGTCCATTTTGGGGGGGGGGGGGTTATGCACAAGGGCCCCACAATTGAGGGGGGCCAACATGGTCAGGAACTAAAATAATGTACTCTTGCACAGGAAAACTTGACAATATTTATATCTTCACCAGTATGATGTGAAGTTTATTTTATCATAAACAATATTATAGTAGATTAATGAATTTTGACAGTCTTTAAACTAATTCTTGATTATGCAAAAGGTTAGTTTCTGTTATTTGATTCGGGGAACTCCTGAGTATTGTAACTTTTGTAATTTTGTAAAAATTGTAATTTTTCTGAAGTAATCTATGTATTAGCAAAAACACAAAATCATGTATTAAATAGACATGCATTAGTAATACATGTTTATAATTTTTTTCTTCACAAAAAAATTTAGGGCCCCAAATGGTTTATTGCACTAGGCCTCTTTACAGAAGAGGCTGATTATGTCATTGAGTTCTTCTAGATGCATTATTCACACCTAACTACTGCAATAAACCTATACAATTCCATAGAATACCTAATTACAATTTGATGCAGGAATTTTGACTGCTTAAAGAAACACAGGATGATTAAAATAAAAATCTCAATTTAATGGTCTTTATGAATTGTTTAGTTTAACCTATATGTATATAATATGTAAAATAGGATATACACTCAAAATAATCCAAAAAAAGTAAACCATTAAATTTTTTTAAAAAATTTATAAGGCATTTTTAAAATGCAACTCCTATAATAACTAACACATATAAAATTTGATTTCCATTTTTGTCAAATTATGTACAACAAAAGTTGATATGGATTTTGAGATAACATGATCGAAATTCACAAAATAATTTTTTTATGAATCTTTATTTAAAATTCCTTAAAAAATGTATAAATTCAAAATACAATCATTTTAAAAAATTAATCACTACTTTGATTCAAAAATGCATATAAATTTTTATAATACATATTAATAGCTAGAAAAATATCAAAATATCTGGCACACCAGAAAAAAAAAGCCTTAGCATTTTAAAAGAAAAACCAGCGATTTTTTTAAATTTTCTTTTGAGATAAGTCATTTTAAAGTTTTTATTTGCTGTAAAAAGATATATGAAAGAAAGAGAGAGAAGAGGAAGAATGCGCAGAATATGCTAAAAACGGTTTCAAAAAGTTGTTTAGTGAATATTATTTTGTATACAAAACCCTAAATTTATAAACACATATGGTAGATACACTATTCATAAACATTATCTTTTCTTTCATAAGAACATATTGTATAGATTTTTTTTTTTTTTTTTTTACAAAGAGCAATAAAACATTTTTAATTTGAAAAGTTGTTTATTAATCATTATTTTTTTTAAATGAAAATAAATGCAGCCATGTTTACAATGAAAAGGTTTATTGAAATGATCTATACCTATGCTTGCATCCTTTTATGCCTTTAAAATGAATGAAAAAATAAACATGTACAAAAAAAAAAAAAAAAAACTGCAAAAGAAACTAATCAAAAAATAGTCTAACAAATAAATAATAATAATTCATATTTAGCTTGAATAACACTCAACTTCAAAAAGAAATTAAGATTTCAAATACTCACACCCATTCTATAATTGCAACAATAATCATAAATATTCATCTGTGGGATGGCCAACTCACTGTAACTCCCTTAGCATAAATGGACTCTGACATGCAACAAATGCAATACTAATAATTGAATGATCTAAGATGGCACTTAAAAGTTCATCTTTCTATCTCTTTCATTTAAAAAGTTACAAGTGTTTACGTACTTCGAGCAGACTACGAGATGAATGTTTATGAATGTAGGGTTCAAATTTAAAATTTACGGAAACAAATTTTTCCAAAAATATGAGTAACAACATGAATCTAGTATACAAAGATTTTGAAATAAGTAAAGTTTATCTATTCATATTTTCTTTTATGCTTGAAAACAACTACATAATTACATACCAGAAATGTATTCTGATATTTATTTTTGAACATATTATAAAATAGAGACTAAGAATGAAAAATGTATCCATATGTTTCATTCACAATAAAACAACTGAATCTAGTTTAAAAATCTAAAAAACTAGGATTTAGAATCCTAACTCTAATATTATTTGTGGAATTCTAAGCCCCAAGCACTATTCTCACTATCAAGCATGTTATTGAGCCATAGTTAAAATGAAATACTTGGATATACTGAAGAATAATTTAAAAGTAAAATATAAGTTCTTAAAATTATTGTTTAAAAATTAGGTTGACTGCAAAGCATGTTTCAAAAAGATAACAATTTTAACTGTATGTTTTGATTCGTTAAGTTTTGGTTGTTATACAACTTTAAAATGCTATAGCATATACCATCACAATTTTTCAATCATATTTGATAATAAAAAAAAAATTGTTATCTCAGTTGGAAAACACTGTTCAAAAACATAATATTGGGAGTACAGAACACTAGCATATTATATTAATAGAAAATGGGCAAAAATATCCAATCAAACTAAGAAAACCTTACCAATCAATGCCCATAATTTGTCGGGTGTTTTAAATGCAAAAGAATATGAAACAAATTAATTAATATATTGTAAAAAAAATCAAGTAATTATACTAGATGTATATTCAATTTTTAAACTTAGAAATCTTTAACTTCTGTGCAAAAATTATAGCAGTAAAAATAGTATGGATTCTTCATTAGTTTAGTTTTTATTAATATTACACTAGAAGCAATACAAGGATTATTGGTGATGGACCTCGTAATTTTGAACCATGGTCAAGTGACAAGGATGACATCTGAGCTGGCAACCCTCTCTACTTCCACATCATGCCAATGGGAGGACTTTGGGCTCCGACAGATTGAACATGCATCAGCCTTGGCTACATGGCAGGTCTTTAGCGGCCATGGATCAAACCCGCGACTGAACGAAAACTGCTGGCCACGAGTCCGAAGCCATGACCAATGGACTACCGTGACCCCATTGATTCTTCATATTATTGTTCATATAAATATTAAACTTAAAGTATTTAATAATATTTTTTAATGACAATATTGCTTCCTTAGAAGGAAATTAAATGGTGTATACTCATTTTAGGGGCCACTGGAAGTAAAAACTGAAAATCTTATCAATTAAAGCTGAGGCAGTTTAAGTCATTTAGTAATTTGCCTGTGATGTATTTCACATTTTGAGTAAGCCAACTGTCAGGTCTATATCTCAGACATATAAAATTGCCATACAGAAATACATGATGTCTAGGTATATACTGCATCAAAGCATTAGAATTTTAAATTTCATTTGAAATAATTTTTAAAAACACACAATAGTATCACAAAAAAAGCAGAGAATAATTTCAAACAAAAATAAATCATCCTACAATTATACAAATATCTATCTCTTTAAAAATAATAGATTAAATAATTTGTGATTTCTTTAGAATGTTTAATTTTAGAGAAATATCAGCTACTTTCTCAGAATAAATTACCTAAAAACACATAACATTCAAATTATCAGGTCAAGAAGATGCAAACAAATTTATAAAAGGTAAACATTTCAAAGAAATTCACATAACTGAATAGATCAGACTTTTTCTTACAATAAAGTTAAGTAAAAATCGAGAGAAACAATTACTTAAAGAATATTTTCACTGGTATTTGTAAGATCAAGTTTAAAATATCAGTAATTATATTGACAAACATCCATCAAAGTTTAGCTCTCATTTGCGCCTTAAACTATAAATAAGGAATGAGATTAATTACTTTTAAATCCAAGTTATCCTTTATGGCACATTCATATTGAAAAACACGAGTAAGAATTAATAACTAACCTAATACTTGCAATGATAATATAAATAATGTCTTACATAAATTATGTCTAGCATTCATTTTGAAACTCAAATTAAAATTAGAAGCAATACAATGCATCAGAAAAGGTCCAAATAACAATTCGGTTCGTTTAAAATTCAAAAAACAAATTCAATGCATGCAAAACAAAGAAATCAATTACCATTAAAAAGTTCAATTTTGTTGAGATGCACAGATATTTTAACGGCTTTACAGAATGTGTAAATTGCACCACATGGCGTTCCTGAGACGTTAAAGAGAGAGCGAAAGGCGATGTTGCTCCTGCCTCAAATATTTTCTTTTCGACTTGCTCAAAGCAACGCAGCCTCTTTCTCATTGGTTCAAAAGTCGTGAACTGATTTGGCAATGTAAGACATTTTTGGCTTTTTATTTTATTATAAAAATTGAAATCTAAAAATATCATAACATAAACACGATTACTCTAATTCTTATTTTAATCGAAAATCCCTGTTTTCTTTTCATGTACTTAATTTGTTGAGGAAATATTTCGCGGATCCTTCAGTTTACGGGGTGGAAGATTTTCCCCCGCCAAATCCTAATTTCTAGTTAAAGGCTGATCGCCAAGGCGTTGTCCTTGGGAGAAACCAGTTTGTAGCAACCGTGCGCAAGATGATCCTCTTGCCGAGGGGAAGGGGAAAACTCTCTGCGTAGTAATACACTGTTTTTCTGGATGTTTACCATTTTTCAAACGGTCTTGTTTTCTGAAAAGCGTTGTCGTCTAAACTAATTGTTGTCTAATATTTCTCGCATGAGAAAAGTAATGAGAGGACGCTAATAACAAAAACAAAAAAAAGAAAGAAAAGAAGTTATATTATGAATATATTTTTATTTATAATGCATATGAATGCTTTAAAATTGAACTAGTTTATACTTATATCAAGTTGAATATTTATGCAAAGTATGCATTAAAGCAGGAGCGGGCCGATGGGGCCAGCTAAGAATATTTTTCGTGTATGTGGTTCACAAGTCAGGAAACACCGTCTTGAATTGAGATTACCTTGACGGGCGTAAAATCATTCAAACAAAAACTAGGTCTATTTGCTAGGCAAACAGAAGGTAACTACAATTGTTTCCATTTATTACGAAAGCAGAAAATGCATGAAAGTGTTTCGGCTAAGATTTGGGATCATCTGTAGAGTTCGGAGGATGAGATCACAAATAGATTTAAGGACTTCACAAAAATTTAACCTAAATTGAATTTGCTCCCTAGTCCCATCATTGCTGATATTGACGCAGCACCTAAGGAACTGAAGCTTGAAATAATTGACGCGGAGTCAGATCACAATGTGAAAGAAATGTTTAATGTTATGACATTAGGTGATTTTTACAAATCTTTTTCTGCTGGGAATTTCTTTTTTCAATATTTGGGTCTACATATATTTGGGCGCAAAATTAATCTTGCATGAAGATTAACAAGAGTAAATGTAGATGCTCTTTGATGGACATCAAACTGCCGGCTATGATGAGAAAAAAAAAAGATCTCAATCTCTTACTCTCTCTCACACACACACTCAAAAAAAAATGGCTGTAGAAAAGCGTAATAGGCAGGGACGTCTTAAGGCATGGGCCAACTGGGCCCGGGCCCAGGGCCTCGCCTTTGAGGGGACCTCTTACCATTCTCTACTCGGCCTCTATAAGATGATGATCAAAATAATTTTAATTGTCAAATGTTATTCCCGGGCATGACTGGTTGAAGACAGTTACTTCTATATTAAATATTTCTATTTACAACGTTTGCTGAGAATCAGGGAAAATATTAATTTATTTCTAAAGAGAGATATGTCCAAATTATATCGATAAAAATGCTGCTGTGGGAAGGACAGTCACAGAAACTCCTTATAGCGGTCTTTTATTTATTTGCACACATGAGTTAAGGATCACTCATGAATGGACAAGAGATACACTTAAGCCCCCAACAGAAGTGACAAAAATACATTCTCTATTTTATGACAGGCGGCAAGGCTCATAAAAAGAGGGTTGAAATGACCCTGAAGGAAATCACACTTTTTCGAAGAAATATGTGGCCTACAGTTCTGAATCGGCAATTCCTTCCTTTAAATTTAATTTCTTTGCAAAAACAACAGGTAATTATGTTTTTATTTTTCAATTGTATTTCTTTGAGATTTAAGATAACATATAAATTTTTATATCGCATTAAAAAAGGTAAAATAATATGTAATTGCATTTGCTTTTTTTACAGAAAGAGTTCTAAATATAATATCCAACCTTAAAAAATTCTGCTCTGGTTTTTTTTGTAAATTTTCTCTCTCTCCCATCTGAACAACATGAAATAATTCTTAACTGCTAATAAAATTATATATAAATATTTCAGTGGACTCTTTAGCATATTTTTATATTGATTAATAAGCATAAAAGCGCGCTTCCTCCATTTTGAATGTATTATGATCTTACAAAGAATTTTCGATGTGTATTGTAATTCAGAGAAATATTTTTATTTGCTTCTAAATATGGAAAGCGTTATTTTACTCGTTTAAAAATTCAAATGACTACCCTATTATTATTGAACCCAAATAAAAAAAAAGGACATATATAAAACAAATATATTACATTACTACAAATTGTGGTAATATAATATAAATGTAGAAAAACAGTCATATAATAGGAATCCTAGGGTACAATTTGATTATTAGATAAAGAAATGCTGCACAATAATTTAATTTTTTATACATCAAAAATGGAGATATTCTCGTCCAACACAGTACAAAATAAGAGATTTAGTGTATAAGACCCCTCACTAGAAATTTTCTATTTGCGTGTGTATGTTTAATCAGATTTTCCTGAAAAAAAATTGAAATTAATTATATGAACTTTAATTTTAGTTTTTATACTTAAAAACTTATAAATGTATTTATACTTTATAATTTATTAATACTTTATTACTTACTAGTACTTTATCATATGTTAGTATAAATTAATTTAATGAAAATTACTTATACATGAATACAGTTCTAATTAATAATTTATGTAATAATGTTCTTAAATTTTTGGAATCTATGACTTCCTTTTTATCATAATTCTTTGTTTCGTTTGATAAACACAATAACAAGGATATATATATTTCGTATAGTTACAAAAATATATTTTTCTGAGAATTTTTAAGAGATTCCAAATATTATGTAAGACAATACAATATAGAAACGTGTAAGCCTTTTATAGATTTTTTTTCAGGATGTCATTTCCTTTAAAATGGTTTATTCAAAATTTTTTTAGATATGATTTTAAATTCGCAATTTAAGAAAAATAAATATTTAAGGAAATCTAATAATTAATTGTATGTTATAAAACTAATATTGATTTATATTAGTATATAGTACATATGTATATCTGCATTATAATGATGATTTGAAATATATTTTGTACATTAATAATAATAATGAAATAATCATAAGATGAAAATAGGGAAATTGTATACAAGAAGCAATCACTTAATTGAAGCTTTGTTCTTTCTCTCCACGAAAAAGTTGAAAATTATTTAAAAATTTCAGGATTGCAAGCCCGACTTCAAGAAAAAAATAAATACGCTATGTACGGACCATGTGTAGGACATTCTTTGAATTTAATTGGCTTTCAAGCAGTAGAACGTAACTCTAATGTGACAATTTACTTTGATTTCGTCCAAAATCTTTATAATTTTTTCACATCGTTAACTCATCCTTAGAATATACTAACATTAAATTTGAACTGTGATAGGAATAAAAATCTTCTGAAAAACATATCAAAGAAACGTTGGTCAACATGCGCAGATGCAATTAAAGATTTAAGCACTTGATATTCAGAAATTGTCATGAGCTTGGATTGCTTAATTAATTATGAATTACAAGCAGCGGATACTCGACTTTCTTCTGACAAATTAAAAATTAAGATGAATGAATTAGAAAATGCTTTTTTAACTATCCTTTGGAATGACATTTTGATACGTATTGACAAAATAAATATATTTCTCCACAGTAAAAATATGGGTTTGTTCAAAGGAGTAAAATTATTAAAAACGTTAATCTATATATACTGCTGTTTGTAGAAAATGCAACACCATGAAAGAATCATCAGAATCAAATGAAATTTAATGCAGAAACGACTTGTACTGATACAAATAAATGATGAAATTTTCAAAACAAAAGAAACAAATTAAGCGTCCGAAATCAGTATTTGGTGCAGCCACCATGCGCTGCAATAAGTGCTGCTATACGACGTGGCATGGAGTCAAACAGATGTTGAATATCTGCTTGAGGAAGAGAATTCCATATCGCTTGTATGCGCAACCAAAGTTCGTCTTTGGAAACTGCAGGACGCGGATCACGAGCGAGACGCCGACCAACCATATCCCACACGTGCTCAATAGGCGACATATCCGGTGAATAAGCAGGCCAAGGAAGAAGTTGCATGCGTTGTGTTGAACAGAAGTCTCGAACAGTCCGCGCAACATGTGGGCGTGCATTATCCTGCTGAAAGATAGCTCCAGGGATGCCTTGAAGGAAAGGAACGACTTCGGGCTGTAGCACTTCACGGACGTACCTGTTGCTATTGAGATTACCCTCAATTCGTATCAAATTGGATCGTCCATGATACGAAATCGCACCCCAGACCATAACTCCGGGTGTTCGACCACTATGTCGTTCAATAATACACTCAGGAAGGCAGCGTTGACCGGCATAACGTCTAACACGAACACGGCCATCATGGGTCCACAAATTGAAGCGTGATTCATCTGAAAAGACAACTTGGTGCCAATCAGCTCGCCTGTCTCTGTGCTCAAGAGCCCACTGCCGACGCAGCCGTCGATGATTCGCCGTGAGGGGAATCCTGTATAAAGGCACCCTTGCACGCAATCCACGGCGCAGCAGACGACGACGAATTGACGAAGCCGACAATTGTACACCTGTAGCAGTAGACCAACGTGCTGCCAGCTGCCTGGAGGAAGCTGTGCGATCATTCCCCGCCATGCGGAGCAGGTGTCGATCATCGCGCTCTGACGTCACCTTCTGTCGTCCAGTGCCTGTTTTTCGAGTTGTTCGGTGCTCGTCGGTCCACTGCTTCCAAACTCGCATCACTGTGGAACTGTTCCGCTGCATACGAGCTGCTATTGCGCGATAGGAAAATCCTCCTTCTCGAAGGCCGATTATCCTCCCTCGTTCAAACTCCGTAAGTTGCTTGAATTTCTTATTCTTCCGTCGTGGAGGCATACTCAGGTCTCACTAAACGTTTGCCACTAACAAATAATCATAGACTTTTTTCAACGTCCCGCTACGGCACTTTATTTATACGCTTTCAGCATCAATTCAGAGGGCGCTGCGCGCGCCGCGCACGCGCGATGGCTCTGAAACTTTATTAATTTGCATAATATCCTATAATTGACATTTGCTGCGAATTTCATTTGATTCTGATGATTCCTTCATGGTGTTGCATTTTCTACAAACAGCAGTTTATATATAAGCGAAATACCACTGACTGACTCATCACGATATCTCTAAGACTATACAACCGATTGACTTGAAATTTGGTACAGTTACTCATTTTGCAATGTAGACGCTCACTAAGAACGGATTTTATGGAATTCTTAACCGAAATGTAGTTATCATCGGTTAATCTTTTCTTACCCATCGGTTATGTCATTTTGGCGACTTTATCGCCAAAAATTACATGACCAACGCCAAACGGAATATATTTTTTTAAATGTATACTGTGTATCGCTACCAATTAAGTTTACTTGCAAGATTTGCGCGTGCGAAATGGAAAAATACCAAATAATTTAATATTGAAGCGCTGATGGATGATTGGCAAGATTTTGGAGAAGAGGCTCTTTTTTGCGAAATATCACCAAATATCTTCCACCGCCAAGTCGAAGCATTTCAATGACCTTGCATTGTGAATTTTAAAAAGCTATACTATGGTAACCCCAGCTGATTTCGGTTTTGCTGAGCAAACGATAATTTTTTATTGTTGTAGAACCTAGACGTAAGTTTTAAATTTATGAGAAAAGTATTTTATTATTAATAATGATTGATAAACTACATTTGTAAATCTAAACGTAATCTAACGAAGATATTGAAGTAGGCTTTTAACAAAATATTAATGACGGTATGTTATTCATGTCATTAATAAAAAAAATAAGTAGCTATCAAAATATTTATTTTGATGTACGCATTAATTGTAACCTAATGTAAATATCATGCAAAAGTTTTGTTTCTGTATTTTGGTAATTTTTAGTTTTTGTTTTCTAGGAAATAAATATTTTTCATTTTTTAAAATGGCTGGATATTTTATTGTTTTCAGAATACAGAATTATTTTTAATGCTATGATTTTTAAGAGCTATTCTGTCTATTCAATTGCAGTTCCAGATATGCTGCTACCGTAAGAGTTATCCTTTTGCAAAAAGGATCACGTAATACGGGTGACTTTTTGCTAAAAATTTTTTTATACTTCATTTTTTTGTTAGTATTTTTTGTTGAATTTTAAAATAATTTTATTTAAAAAAGTTAATTTCGGTTATATTTTTTAACTTGAAAAGTATTTCATTGTAGGTTAATAAAAAATTGATTTTTACAACGTTTTTCTGAATTTCACTTGGTGCGTGTGTGTGTGAGTGTGACTGTCATCAAATTTTCAATCGTTAATTTAACCAACTTCCCATCAAGCTAGAGCTTTGAAATTTTGGGAATCGTTCGTACTCGCCTAACAATGCAATATTTAGACGTTTGCGACAAGTTTTAACTCATATTTTTTTAAATAATGCAGTTTAGCCAATCACTTGGCGCAATTTGAATAATTGCCAAACTTGGCGAAATTTTTTTTTCTCTTTTTGTCTGAATGTTAAGTCAGCTTCGCGGACCAATTTAGCAACATTTGTCAAAATACCGCCCAATAATTCCTGTCTCCAAGAGTGGTTTGACTACACTGTATTCCAACCATTTAATTTACCGGATTAATTAATTTTAGTTAGTTTTAACGTTGTTATGTATTTCGTTTGGTGTGTGTCTGTATGTATGTGTATCAGTGTGTCATCAAATTGTCTATTGTTAATTTAACCAACTTCCCATCAAGCTAGAGCTCTGAAATTTTGGGAACCGTTCTTATTTGCCTAACAATGCAATATTTAGATATTTGCGACCAGTTTTAACTAATATTTTAATAATTTTTTTAATAAACTTTGCCACCATATAAAAACGTTGTTTTTAAAAACGGTGGTTTTTATTTCGAATTATTCATATTTACTTTTAAGTTATAGTTCTTAATGATGGATGTTAAATATATTTGGATCGATGGAATACCTACTCCTTTCAAAGTTTTTAAAATTCTTGACGACGGAGCATGTTTATTTTCGTCTCTGTCTTTGCTGGTGTTCGGTGACATATCGATGGCGTATAAAATGAGAAATATTATTGTTTCTCACGTGTTTGACAACTGGGTTCGGTTTAAATGCTACACTCAAATGCTATCTGGCGCCCCTTATAATACTAACGATTTATATTTTACCGAAATGTGTAAACCAAACACGTATGGATCTATTTGCTAAATTATGGCGGCGGCAGAACTATTTTCCTATCAGTTCGAAGTTTATCAAGGTGGCTGCCTTATAGCTTCTGTTGAGGAAACAATTCAGGGGGAAAAAATATTACGTTTTACGGGAAACTGTAATAGTGGTCATTTTGATGTTTTATTTAAATAGTTGGATTAACAAATAGAAGTAAAGTTAATCCTGGTTATGATAATGTGAAACAAAATGAAGAAAATGTGTCATCTTTAGTGTTTCAGCCTCAAGAAAATGTGTCTGTGTTTGTTTCAAAGACTCAATCAATATCTAAAATTGATGTTTCAAGTTCAAGTGAATCAATTATTAATGATGTAATATCTCTTCAACTAAATAAAGGTAAAAGAAATGAAGAAAAAGATTCACAAATTCAATTAGATATAAACAAGTAAGACCAGCTGCTACAAAATATACTCAAAGCCATTCTGAAGTACATAGAGCGTAAGAAAATACTTTTCTAATACCCCCCACGTGAATCAGGCAGCTGTAATTAAATAGAATGAAAAAAGATCAAAAGTTAAATTAGCGCCATGGACTTCCAAAAATTTGTCTGGTTTTAAATATGAAATATATATTGACTATTCAAATGATAAAATTGTCAGTATCGGAAAACGTTTGCCCTGTTCGAGGTGCCGTGCTTTAAAAGGATAGAAGAACCTCCAGGAATGTGCTGGAGTGGTGGTCAAGTCCTGCTTCCTGTTATTAGATCCTTCCCTGAACCTTTGAATAGTCTTCTTAGCCATAAGGATCAGCTTTCAGAACATTTTCTTTCTACAATTCGTAAGTATAATGGATGTTTTCAGATGACGTCATTCGGAGCAAAAGAATTGAAGGAAGGAAATTTTATGCCAACATTTAAAGTCCAGGGCCAGGTATACCACAGGATAGGTAGCCTATTGGCTGAGCCTCCTCAACAACCTTCTTTTCTTCAGTTTTACTTTCTCTGTGATGAAGAACGTGAAAGAAACATTCATTGTGGTATTTTCCCAGGTGTTAAGCCAGAATTAGCCAATTACAAAAGGAGCTACATGAACATAACAGGTATATTCACGATTTCAAAGCTGCTGTTGATTCAGTTCCTAAAGACCAAAAGGAGTTCAAGGTTATAATTAATGCCGATAAAAAACCATCTAGAGAACACAAAGGTCGTTTCAATGCTCCAATTTTCTTGATATTTTATGTATAGGTTCCAAAATATAATATTATCGTCTGCCCAGCGAAGCGGGCGGGTATCAGCTAGTGATATACATAAAAGCCAAAAGAGATTCTTTTGATTATTATGAATCAAAAGCCAAGGAAGTATCCTTTATAAAGGAACATCAAAGTGTTCACAAGCGTGTAAGACAACGCATTGTTAGGGTAATTTTCCTTGTAGAAAATAGAGACACCGACACAACGTTTGAAAACAGCCACGGACAGAAATTTGAAATAGAAACCTTTTTACGAATAATCGATTCTCTAATTTGCAATATACTAACGCTTAGTAAAAAATATGAGGAGCTTTTGAAATGTTTGGATTTTTTTGAAAATATTTCTAATTTGGATGAGACAGAAATTAAAATAGCATCTGAGAAAATATCAAATTTTTATGATAAAAACATTAATGGAGAGGAATTAATTTTGGAATGTCAACATTTCAGGTCAAATAGGATCATTGATGGCAAAAAGCTGAAGAACAAAGAAAGAGATGAAAACGAAAAAAAAAAAAGAAAGATTAATAAAAAATGTAACTCTACAAATGCAGATGAAGATGAAGAACAGTTGTAAGAGGGGGGGGGACTCTGGAATTGGGATCAACACATGTGTAATGAAAAAGGCTATTCACAGTGTTTCCTAATATTGAAATAATAATGAGAATTTTCTTATAAATGATGAATACTAACGCGAGTGGTGAGCGTTCATTTTCAAAACTCAAACTGGTCAAAAATGAATTGAGAAATCGTATGACTCAATTTCGTTTGAATAATTTAAGCTTGATGAGTATTGAAAATGACATATTATTAACAATTGATTTTGAAGACCTAATTAATGACTTTGCACATTTAAAGCGTTGAAAACGACTTCTCACATAAAACCACCTTTTACTAAGGATTACTTTTATTGAACTGTTCACGTATATACATCAAATTAGATTACAGGGTCGCAGGTGGGGCCTATTTTTTCCTAAGGGCCCAGGGCCTCAAGAAGTCTTAAGACGTCCCTGGTAATAGGGTACATTTGTCTCATTAAGATGATTCTAAAATTAAATGTGTTTGCAGCTACGGATGATATAAAGTTAATACAAAAAATAAATTGAATAAAATCTCCATTATTTAATTTAATTTATATATTTATTGATTTTCATGGTACAATTTATACCTTTTTCTGAGATGCAAAGTTAACTAATGAATGCAATCATTTTAAAACGTGGCCAGCCGCTAGTCTGCGCTTCTCCAAAGTGGTCTCCAAGCCAAAACAATTGCCCACCCCTGCATTAAAGGATTATTATTTAAAAAAATATGTAATTATCAACATAGTTTCTATTATATTATGAAATAATTATTATTATTCACTTTACTAATTTTTCAAATTTTAATTTAAAATTCGAATGCTAAATGTTAAAAAAAAACCACTTAGTGTTGATTATGTATTACTATAGTTTTTCTTCAATAAACTTTATAAATAATCCTTATACTTCAATTTTTGTAATTTTCAACTTTGGTAATAAAACGAGATGATTCAAGCTGTTGCGTAAGACATTTAGTACATAAAAAGCTCTAAAAAACACTGCCGATTAATGACTATTTTTTGCTTGAGTAAATTTTAAGACATTGCTCTGCAAAAATCATGATTTTGTTTACATGAAATCAAGTCTCGAAATGAAAATGTGCTAAGAATTTAAGAACAAAAAAAGATGCAAAAATAAGTCATCTTGATTTTGTTGTTGCAAAACATTTGGCAGCAGAATGGATGTTATATATATATATATATATATATATATATATATATATATATATATATGCTGTAGAGCTATGAGAGCTTATTAATGTAATTATAATATTAATGACATTCATATGAAATTATTTTTCTTCAAAACGTTTTTATCAATTTGAATCTGTTAAAATACGCTGTTCGTAAAAAGTTACCGAAACAGGCATCGTTGAACATATTTGAAAATCAGATATTATATTTTATATACTATATTTTCTAACTAACTTTACTGGATAAGTATCTAATGAATAAGCGCTTTATTTTTGCTCTTTTAGAAATGATATCATGTATGCATAGTCAGTACGGTTCACAATAGCTTAAATTCCTGAAATAACGTTTTTATCAATATATGCATTAGTTATAAGAAATTCAATTAAATATTCTTCATCACGATTTATTTTTTTATTTCTGAATCTAAACATTACACATAAACTTATAAATGAAGCCGACAATTTTTTAAACTCTCTTATTCGCAAAATGCGAGCAAAAATTTCGTCGTCAAATTTGTTTAAAAATTCCAGTTGAAAACATATCAAATTGTTCTCCAAGTATATTGATTCCCCGTAACCATTCCATATAACCTATTCCCACTTATGCCAAACTTTTACAGCTTTTGTATTTATTGATGAATAAAATTAATTATTAGCCACCCAAGGGGGTATTGTTTTCAGTACCCTTTAAATGTCGTATTTGACCACCTTTCAATAATTTATCTTGGTTTTGCGCATATTTTTGATGTCTGCTTTCACTACTAAAGAACTTAATATTCAAGAATACGTCATAATAAATTCCTCCTGAATTTTTTTACAACGTTTTTATATATTTCACTTGGTGTGTGTGAGTATGTGTGTGTGTCATCAAATTTTCGATCGTTAATTTAACCAACTTCCCATCAAGCTAGAGCTCTGAAACTTTAGGAATCGTTCTTACTCTCCTAACAATGCAATATTTAGACATTTGCGACAAGTTTTAACTAATATTTCTGTATTTTTTTAATAACGTAGTTTGTGTAGTAAGATGGCGCTATCTACGGAAGATATATTGAATTACGCAGAGAAAGTGATCTTAAATACGACAGAGAGATGAGGTTTCTTACAAAGTTTTATCTAATATTTAAATATTTCTTTTTAATAAACTTTGTCACCATTTAAAAATGTTATTTTTTAAAACGTTGAGTTTTATCTCCAATTTAATTGGATTGAAATAAAATATGTGCAATATATGTCTGATACCTGCTTTCGCCATGAATAAACTCAATTTTCTAAAATATGTAGTAATAAATTTCCCCTAATTTTTTTATTGGATTGAAGTGAAACAAATATAAAAATTAAATATTTTATTTACTTATCAATTTATGTAATTTTAATTTCCAACTAGTTTCGGCAGTTGCCTCACTCTGTCGATCACCCAGGTGCTTGTTGCCTTGATCCTAATTATGATAGCAACTTAAATTACGATAAAACTTTAACTAATTATGTTCTTTAAATTTATAAATTATGATGAGAGGGTAAGTTTAATATTTTTAAATAGGAACCTCGTAACTTTAGCCGTTACCGTTACCGTCAATTTATGTATTACCTTAAATCATGTGTAAACTGGGATCAAGAAATGACTGAAAATAAATAACATTATTCAGAATTTTAAGATGTGAGGCAGCCTTTTTTTACCCTCGAGAATTTCAAACTACATCTTTGTAGTTAGGCTTTCTTATTGGAATGCTTTGGGATCAAAGGATTTTAATATTGATTTACTATTATCAACCATTTAAGGGGCTGTTTCTTTAGGTGGATCACTTTTGGCGTACCAGATCACTTTTCAATTTTTTACCATTTGCTTCAATTTTAATTACATTTAGCTTAAATATATTCAATGTTTTAATTTATTGCTTGATTTGATTTTAATTACATTTAACGGATATAATATTCAATTTATCGTTTGCTTTAGTTTTAATTACATTTGGGGCGTCGCATGCGTGATTGAAATGCATTTGGGGCATTTGAATGAAGATATTGCCCTTTCGGTTGATTAAAACCATTTTATTTTTGGGCTCACAGCACACGGATACTTCACAGTAATACTTATTAGAAATTCATAGACATTTTCACACACAATACGCATACACATGCGCAACAACTAGAGGAAGTGAAGAAGTCTCTCTTTCTCAACGTCACCACAGGTAATGTTAGCAGTCCCGTTAAAGTTATAGTTATTGGGACTATTACTGTCTCCCTCTCTGATCCTGATGCCGCCTCGGAGAGGAGCCAGGAAGAGTCTATCGTCACCTGGCACTTTTATGAAGAAGAGTTCGAGGCTTTGTTGACGGACCTTGATAAGAACGTAATGCTGAAGTGTGATAGACCCCCAATAGAAAAATCAGGATCCTCTGGATTGGCTACCTGAAATGTAGTGGGAGATCAATAGCTGTGACTAACGTAGGGACCATCTCTGCGCGGCATAAACTTTGATGTTATTTGTCGTGCAGAGCTACTCAAAAAATGTTTGTGAACCCAAACTCTGTCACTTACGTTTAATTTGTAGTTAGGCATACGATTTTTATCAGCGTATTGCTTACGATGGTCTTGTTTAAATTCTACACCCTCCTTTATTTATTTCGTCAGGGTGGCAAATTTTTTTAGGTATGGAGTAATCTCCGCTACAAAGTTATCATTCTGGATGACACTCCTAATTTCATGATTGATGTCATCTGTCTTCCAAAGTTCTCAGCCGAACTGAAGAAAAGCTGCAGTCTGTGATAATCTACAACTATGATTGCAAGTCGAGGCTTTAGATCTCAATTTTGCCGTTCCACTGGATTGGCTTGCGGGTGATAAACTGAAGTGAACACTTGATTTATGTCTAGAAGATAGCACACCTACTGCATAACTGCACTGACAAATTGTGCTCCGCTGTAGCGGATAATGCGCCTGGGTAGGCCATATTACAAGAAGACTTCTTCAAGAAGAGTGATGGCACATTCTTTTGCTGGGGCATTGGGTAACGCAAAGAGCTCTACCCATTTTGTTGTGTAATCCTCAACAATTAGAATATTTTTTTTACCTTCAGAAGTTTCCGATAAGGGACCAAGCAAGACTATAGCAAGAGTCTCAAAACGTTGACCATACACTGAAGTCTACAACAAATCAGATGGTTTCTAATTCGACGGTTTGTACCTGTTGCACTCATTGCAGTTTTTAATATAGTCCTGAATATACTTTCGCATTCCAGTGAAGTAATATCTCTAAGAAATTTCATGGTATGTTCCATCAACATGATTCAGCAGATGGGGAGTCGTTGTACTCTCGAGAGGTGATCCCTATTCCACTCATGAGAGGGGATCACTAGCTGGGCTTCTTCTGATTCGGAATCAGCCTAGAATACCGATATATAATTCATTATACAACCACGTCTAGTCCAGTTGATACAGTTTTCATCTTTCACGGGATTTTCAAAAGATTCTACAATTTTCTCAATGTCTTCATCTCTTAGTTGATCCTCTCGTATGTCCCTAGAGCTATGACTAGGCATGTCAATAGTTACACTACTTACTTCACAGAACTCTTCCTTATTTTCACATACAGTACGGGATAACAAGTCTGCAATGACATTTGCTTTTCCTGGGATATATTCCATTTACAGGTTGAATGACTGTAGTTGTAGGACCCATCTCGCTAGTCTACTTAAAGGTGACTTCTAAGAATTTTAGTCTTGTTTCCTATGCATGTGAAAAAAAAGTATATATATATATATATATATACGTAGAGTGATCCAAAAAAAGTTTATAAGCAGAAGCATTTGAAACGTAATAATTGTGGAGCGAATATTTCCACTTAGGGTGGTTGACAGATGGCGCTAGTTGTCTTATAGCGGTTCTACAAGTAAGTAGCGTCCGTACGCAGACACTTAAGAGCGACAGTAATGGCACGACTTCTAGAAAAGTGGTCTCGCATAGAGGTGCGAGCCGTAATTCGGTTCTTATGGGCCAAAAATGTGACCGCATCCGAAATTCACCGACAAATCGTTGAGGTATACGGGGACAAAGCAATGAGTAAACAACAGTTAGCGAAATGGTGTCGTTCTTTTCAAGCGGGCTGGGAGCAAGTGGAAAACCACAATATGGAAGCGAGCGGCCGTCCAAGTTCTTCAAGGACGGATATCAACACGGCACGTGTTGAAGAAATCATCCAAAGGGATAGACGAGTAACCATGCGTGATATTGCCTCAAAGTTGGACCTGAGTTAGGGTAACGTTCGGAGTATCGTAACCGATGAGTTGCGATATTCCAAAGTTTGTGTCCGCTGGGTTCCACGTGCGTTGTCCGCGGAGCATAAGGCCACTCGAATGATGTGCAGCCTCACATTTCTTCAGCGATACCATTCAGACGGCCAACACTTCATTGATCGCATCGTTACCGGTGATGAAACATGGCTTCATCACTTCACCCCCACATCCAAAAGAGCCACAATGGAGTGGAAACACGCTGGATCACCGACGAGGAAGAAGTTTAAGGTCACACCCTCTGCCGATAAAGTGAGGGCAACCATTTTCTGGGATACGACTGGTGTTATCCTAATCGAGAATTTAGAGCAAGGCCATACCATTAATGCCGATCGTTATTGTGCCACCTTAACGAAATTGCGTGAAGCCATCCGACGCAAACGGCCGGGATTACTGAGCAAAGGCGTCATTCTTCTGCATGACAATGCCAGGCCCCATACAGCTCGCCAG
>BMAW01116283.1:0-14518 GCA_019974015.1 Nephila pilipes | reverse complement strand
TATATATATATATATATATATATATATATATATATATATATATATATTGTGCTCCCAAAAAAAGTTAACTTTTAGGATATCTGATTATTGTAATTATAGTAAATATTTTTAAGTTTTAAATATGTGTACTCTTTTGATTATTTTTGTAAGATTATTTTAAATAATAACTTTATATTTTTGCAAGGATATTTTTAATTTTTAGATTTAGAAGAAACGTGCTGAATACGAAAAAAATAAAGATTTATGATGTGCTTGGATGACAAGAAGAAATACATTTATGATTAGATCATAATATTGTTAATGTAAATATAGAAAATATTGTTGAATTGTTAGAACACAGAAATAAGTCTTTATAAGTAGAATTTTTTGGAATAAAAAGTATTTATACCGTTCTTATCACTGTGAAAAATTAGGTAATTATGTTATTGATAGTAAAAATAATAGTTTATGTTCTCCACAATTGAAATAACAGGAATATATCTATAAATATTAATTTACTTTTAATGCACGTCATAGTCTTAGATGAAAAACGTGGGAAATGAACAGTAAAATTCAATTTAATAGTAATTCTAATTTTTTTTTGTAAAACTTTAAATGTTGCCTTCCAAATTTCCAAATTTGCAACCATAAATGCATTGTTTAAACTTCTAATTATATTAATATTAGGATTAATTAACCAACATAAGTGTGTCACAAAAAATTTCAATGAGGTGTGAGATAATAATAAAATTGAAACTGGCCACATTCATGTATATGGTTTGAATAATGTTGCGGTGAGTGTAATCAAAACTCGGCTCCTTATATTAAAAGTAGATTGCGGAGGGAAATTTACTTCGCTGACTATTATCATACTTTATACTCATATGTGTTAAATATTACGCATTTTAATAGAAATAGGATACTAAGGGTTAAACAAAATGAATATAAAGATTTTTTTTAGTTTATTCATGATAAAAAAGGTCAAATATAAGAAAAAAATATAAAAAGCTGTTGGGTTTAGAGCTAGCGAATTATATTTCATATGCAATATTAAGAACATCTAAGCTTGCGCTTCCAGACGAGAGCACGGAAGATATTAAGGAAGTTATGTAAATTCTGGGCGCATAAGGAACCATTCTTAAGCCGTGATGGGTTATCTAAATGAACATGTTTTGTATTTTACTGTTTGTAAATCAATAAAAGTGTTTGTGTAGTAACCACAACAAAGCATTTTGATTAAAAGCAAGATATAATAATAATGTGTTTAAAAGAAATGATAAGGATAGAAAAATAGGAGAAAAATTATGAACAAAGAAGATAATAAGAAAACTATTTTTACAGTTTTATAATAATTTTGAGAAAGATTTAGATATTAAAAATATAAAAGTTTTGTTTTTTTAAAAAAATTCTATTGAAAAAGAAAGATATTTAATTTTAGACAATTTATTAAATAATGATAAATTTGAAAGTAGGTGCATTCATTTAATTAAGGATATAATTAACTATTTATTACGCACAATACAATATGAAATATTATAATTTCGATCAGCAAAAAACAGAATATTACATTACTAAATTTACAAATAAATCATTTGATAAGATTAATCTTAATGATTTTCTTAATACGCATAAATATATTAATCCAAATTAAAAAAAGCTCAACAATAGAAACAAGAATTTAAATGTATTATTAATAAAGGGTCATAATCTTTTCAATTACAATAACTTATCAATTTAAAAAAAATGTTACTTGTATGTGTAACATTTACAAAGAATATATCAATGAGAAATATTAACATGCGATTACAAATTATCTGGATATTGTTGAGGATAAAAAATTAAGAAATGAACCTTGAAACTATAATTTCAGTTTCAACATTTCGATATAGAGTTTTTATGTTACGAAACAAAAAAAAATTATCTTAGATACTGATAATATTATTACTAAATTATGAATTAATCATGCTCTTCCAAGAGATGCTTTTAAAGAGCTTAAATACATAATATTAAACACAATTGGTGTTTAGAAACATAGGTAGAAATAATGAGGATACTTATTCGAAGACATTAAAAAAAACTATTATTAATCTACAGATTATATTTATTATTATTTATACAGACAAAGTATACCTAATAATTAAGCTATTATATGCAATAAAAATCTACATTAATTTTACTAATGAGAATATTACCTCGCTGAAGTAGTAAGAAATACGCAGAAAGAAATTTCTTATAGATTTATTGCAAATTTAGAAAAATCAAGAGATTTAACATTAATATTTTAAAATTTTATCACACATTGTTTTTTCCCATATTTCATAAAGTTCTTGTTGAATTTGGATCAATAATTAATAGTTCAAATACATATATTGGTCTGGCTGGTAAAAAAAATACAAATAATTATACAAAATACTATAGATAAATTGTTAAGACATAACTGATAAATTGTTTTTTATAAGTTCTTGAATGTAGTGCTGTAAAATTCAAATATATTTATAATAAACATATTTATGCCCTTGATATTAATATTTTGATGATATTTTTCCATTCTATTGACATGGAGAATCTTATGAAATTCCAAAGGTAGATTTATTTGAAATTTAATATGGATAAGATTATTGCATGTGAAAAATTTAATTGCTTATTTACGTTAGTTTAAAACAGAATAAAGTGGTTTTTTTTAATAATAAGGTTTACAAACATATTAATGGTGTACCACAAGGTGGGCCTACAAGTAATTTCTTTACAAATATTTACTAATATTTTAAAGTTAATTTAATTGTTTTTAATATTTGAAGATATTTAGATGCATTGATAATACTATTTTCTTTCAAATTAATGATGATAAAGTTGTTAAACATTTCTTATCCCTTTATCCAGTGTATTTAAATTTATTGCTACCTAATGCTAATACAAATGAAGCGGAACATTTAGATATTTTTTTTTAAAAAAAATAGTTGACAGTAGCATTTCTAGTAACACATATGATAAAAGGGACCTTTTCTCTTTTTGGATTCATGAAGTCACCTCATTTAGGAGCTCATTAAGTTGAAATTTATAATGAAATTCTGCTTAATGTTTAACTTTTAATTAGAATAATGGCTATTTAAGGTTTTTGGATAAGTTTAAAAATTTGTTTTCAAGCGGAATTTCGTTTCTATTTTATTGAGTGGATTTTAAATTATGATAAGTATAAAATTATTTAATTTTTTAAAATTTGTTTTTTAAATATTGTTTTTAATTTTTTATTTTCTTTTTCTTTTTCCTTAAATTTCCTATTTTTCTTTTTCTCTCCTACTTTATTTTTTCATTTAATTTTTGTTTTAATATTTTTAAAATTATTTTACTTTAATACTAATTCTCCTGTTAGAGGGTTAGCAATATTCCTTATATTAGTTTGCGCTTTAAATTCTTATTTTGTAAGCGTTAGGTTTGTGCATTGTGGATGCTTTGCATGTTGTCTCATGTAAGTTTTTTAATTCTTTTTAATCCGATTGATTAATTTTTCGATTGTACTTTTGATATCTTCATTGTGTACAAGTAATGCATATCTCTTTCTGGAAAAACATTTTGTACTTGATTTGTCGGTCATTTTTGCATTTAGTTTTTTGAATTTATTTTGGAATTGTAGGGTCTATGAAACATGTTTTTGATCGGATGACCTGTAAAAAGTCAGAATCATAATTTGTAAACATAACATTTTATTTTCTTGATTGTTTTTCTCTCGATCGTTTTCATTGCTTCTTATGCCTTTGTTTGTACTTATTCATGATTTGAGTTTTATTTTCTTATTATTCAAATTTGTTTAGTACTCTTTCAGATTCTTGGCATTTTTATTAATTCATTTGTAGTGTAATTTTTCTTTTTCTTTTACTATAGACTACTGTTTAAAAAATTTAACTTTTCTTACATTTTAGCTATAATCTGAAGAAGAAGAAGAATTCGTAAGTTTTCTGAACAATTAAGAAACGTTACCAGTTATGAGTATATGTGTTCAAAATATTTTCGTTCGGAATATCGAATTTTTATTTATACTTTACTATTAATTTTCATTAGTTTATCTATAGGAATGTGTTTAATTTTTTTGTACTTATTTTATTCTGAACCCTAGTTACAATTGTTGTAATAATACTTGAACACGAAATTAATTCATTAGGTATTGTATTTTTCAAACTCTAAATGTTTGTTTACACTTTTCTTTCCCGTCATTTAATTTAAAATTGACATCTTCTACGATTTTTCAAGTTTGGCTGCTATGAAATTTGCAATGTAACCATCGAGCTACCCTTACTAAGTGTTTATATAATTAAACGACAAAGGAGCACACACACAAAAATTCCAAGAAAAAACTTTCGGATTTGATGTCTTTGCCCGGTTATGTTGTTCTTTTGATAGATTCTGTGTGTTTTGTTATGTAATATTTTATACATTTCAAGTTCTTTCAATGGGAATATAAATATCTTAAAATTCAATTTTATATTACTGTTTCGGCTTATAATATGAAACAAGAATGAAGAAGAGCTTCTGTTCCTCTTTTTTTGCCATCGAGATTCACAGAAGCGATAATTTAGGAGCAAAAAACTGAAAGAAATGAAATTTGATTACTTTTGTCAAATGATAAATGGTTCTATGTAATAGAGAACTGAAATATCTCTTTTTGCAATACAAAAAGACAGTTTCAGACTTTTTGAAAAGAAACAAAGAAATTTCATTTTGTCAGTATCATTTAAAAAAAGTATTTTTCAATATTCTCAGTTCTCAGAAACATATTTATAAGTTTTGGGAGATGAAATACTTTTTTGTTATGATCTTTCTGTTACAAATAGTTTCACTGTTTTTAGGAGAGTGGGGATTGGAAAATCCTTTGAAGAATTACTTAGTCAGAATGTGAATTGTCTTTTATAGATAAAAACATGAATAAAGCCATTTGAAAAGGTTTTTGGTATTATTATTATGGTAAAGAAAAATAGGGAAAAATTTTCATAAATCATAATTTAATTAATTCATTTAATGATTAAACTCTAGTACTATTAGGCTTCTCTTTTATAATTCAACATATAAAAAATTTGATGAGTTCCATAATACTTCAGAGCATAATATTTGAAATTTTTACTTATATATAATTCATGATAAATGGATTTAATCAGGCACATTCGAATTGTTCATTAATTTTGAAAACATGCAAAGAATATTGTTTGATACATGTAACATAATTGAATAAGAAAGCTAGACGTAACTAATAATAATCAATCAAAATATTTTAAATCACAACAGATATGAAAGTAATATATACCCCGTGTGTTTCTACGTTACATGATTAAAGATGGAAATAGACTAAGCATGTGAGATTGAAAATTTTCATTTAGTATCAAAATTGATCTTTTATATGCAATACTTTATGATTTTGTTATGGGATTAAGACTTTTTATTTTGGAAATGGCGAAACATTTTTCAGCAACTGTTATTTATAGCATATGGAGAATTTCCAAAAAAAAAGCCATCATTTTAAAATCATATTTCTTTTTTTCACATGGATTCCTTTCTTATACTACAATTGTTCATTATCAAAATAATGATACTAATTAAGGAAAAGTATGTAACTTTAAGAAAAACAATATGATTTGTATCTCGAATAAAGTAAGAGAAAATGAACAGTTTCATGAAAAAGTAGAAAACCTTTTCTCCCAACTTTGCTTTTGTAACAATAACAAGGAAAATTGACTGATTATTTATTAACGTCGACCTTAAAAGTACCCCCAGGGGAATTGATGACGTACTTCATAATTTTGAGTCTCAGTCAGTAACAAGGATGGCAAACATGCTGCAACCACCCTCTAAGAAATTCCACCTCGCACCAAAGAAAGGACTTGGAGCTTCGACAGATATAAAAAAGCATCAACTCCACAACATGGCGGGTCTTCAGTGACATCCGATAACAAGAAAAAGCGATGAACTAACTATCTGTATGAGCCTTCCTTCATTCTTCCAGATATTCACATTTTCAACTGATAAATTTCAAACTTTAACGCTGAACACAAATTCATGATTTTTATTAGAAGCTCGTCAAAAAACACGAAAGAGAGTGTTTTTTAGTAAAAGTACTCTTTTGATTTTATTTTTTGCCTTGATTCGGCGAATAAGATACATTTTTCTCATTTTTGTAAATTTTTTAAGTAATTGAATTGAAAATTCCAGAACCTTTTTTTAAAAAGAATTATTAAAGGACGTACAAACTGATGTTAATAAGGAATGTTGAACAAAGAATTTTTCAATTTCAGAAAAAAGTAAACACGCGCATTTATTTTTTATTCTAAAATTTATTTCCTTTAAAAATGATTGTAATTCCTTAAGACATCATTTATAACTTTCATGTTCATCTTTCTCTAATATTTTTTTAGTTATTACAAATGTTATTTTGCCTCACGTATTAGAGCTATGCAATGTTTTTGTATAGTCTTCATTCATTAAAACATGCTATGTATCAAAATGAATAAATTCAGATTAAATATATCTTGATTTTGACTGGAGTGAAATATTCGAAAATAATTTTTTTAAACAAATTGGAAATTTATGTCTTACGAGACCGTATAATAGGTGCCATTAATGAAGAAGTATATAATATTTTATAATCCTCTTCACTATAATTCATAATTCAAAATAAGAATCAGAGTCTACGTATCTATTATTCTATGAATATTATTTAAATCAGGTGCTGATCAAATGTTAAAGGCTCCAAGACAAAAAAGCTATTTCTTTGAACCTTTATTAATGTCACATTTAAAAACAAAGTAGGGAACAAATGTTATTCTGAAACTCGATCAAGTGACCAGTATGACCCTTGAACTGGACCATAATCTCCAAGCTCCCACACAATCTGAATATAAGGACATTGTGTCTTCCAGATTTAAGGTGCATCCGCTCCGTTACATGTTGGAACTTTAGTGGTATTGTGACTCGAACCCACGACTCGACGGAAAAATTGTTGGCCATAAAAGAAGAGACGTTTTAAATGGCGTCCTATGGATCCTTCTCCTAATGATTTGTGTAATAGACAAAATTTAATAAATATTTTAAGTGTTATAAGACCATGAATGAGCCCAATTGTATAGAAAAATTAATTCATGAACTTTTTCGTAGTAGATTAAAATGAAAATTAATATTTAAATATTAACAGCTTAAAATATTATATAAGTAAGAAAATAAAGAGTATCGTAATTTTATTTTATTTCTTTGATGAATTAATTTAAAATTTCTCTTTCCTATTTTTCGCCAGGAAAAATTCGTCCAAATGCGGGGGCAGTAGAACCCATTCATTGAAACTGTGAACTAATTGGGGTGCAATGATGGTACTGTAGAGTTGAATAATTATTTTTATTGTAAAATAAGGGGAAAGCTAATGCTTTTACATTAGCTTTTCTTACTTAACATAAAATATTTTTCTATTCTTTTCTTAAATGGAAGGAAAAGTATTTCTTAGAAATGTAAATATAATGATAGCCAAATAACTAGACGTCTATTATTAAATACGAAATCTAAAAAATATTTTGCAATCGAACTACGCCACAATTGAATTATTTTACTGGAAATAAAATGTTTGTAATATGAACAGAGTTTAAAGGAAAACATAAAAGTATTCCGCCCACACACGAAACCATAGCCTGGGAGAAAACTCTTTACCGAAGTTAAAACAATTTATTTTCAGAATACTTCATTTTGGTCTAAGTATTTATAACAAAAAAAAATGATTATTGTCAAAACAATTATAAGTAAACTCTTACAGTAGGATGAAGTAATTTATCTCGTTTGAAATATTTGATAAATATTTGTATATGTTTTAAAGCAGATGACATTTATTCAGAATCGAAGCGTAACTGAATCTCTTCGGTTTACGTAGAAACAAAATTTCCTCTAGTTGATATTGCAACAATTCTATCTCTTTCAATGATAAATATTAATATAATTTTTGAAGCATATTATACACAAATGTAGAATAATAAACAAATTATTTCTTGGAATTTTCCGGAATAAAACAAATTTTAACTCTGCAGACCGGAAAATATTATATTGGAAATTTTATAAAGCTTCAGGAACTAGTCCCTTACAATTTTTTTTGAACAATTTTTTTTTAAATCAAGAATGTAGGATTTTAATCTAATGGCACTCATCAATTCAGTTTTTTATAGTGTTTATTATGTTACATAAATGGTATTTCATTCTTCTCTAAAAAAATACGATAAGAAAGTAACCGTAATTTTCATATAGAAAATTTATAAAAAGCTTACTCAGTCTATTATGTGTTAAAAGAAGTTATTTAAATATAACGAATCTTAATGTATTTAAGGAAATGAAGCGTATAACCCACTACATTTCTTAGGGTTTCAAATTTGGAAAAGAAAGAAAAATTCTTTTTATGGAAGATATATATTTTTTATTTTAAAATATTTAAAAAAACAATAGACTTTTTTTTATTCATCATAGAGAGCATTAAATTGTTCACCACTCATCTGACGCATGACCGGCGAATATTGGCCTGAGGCTTGCGGGATTACAAGTTATGAAGATTTAAATTTCGAGGAAGTGAGCAGTTTATTAATAATTCACTGTGAATCATTTGTTACCTGTCCATAATAATGTCTACCCTCAGAATCTACCTCTTACCTTCTTCAGGAAAGTGAAAGCATTACTTGCCCAATATCCTCTAGTAATCTGTTTTCGTTTCCATGGTTCTTTCTTTGGTAAAAACGGGTGATGTTGCCCCCCCCCCCCCGGGATACCTAACAATTCTCCTCGATTTTTTGACACTTCTTCTTGTTTTATAATCCCCCCCCTTCCCCACACAATTTTTATCTTTATTTCATTTCTAGACATCTAGATTACAGTTTTCTTTGGTTTGGCGTAGCTTAGCCATATCTGGTTCTTTAACCATTAAACTTCACCATTACTGTCTATAATAATTTTTATATGCAAGTCCCCTGTCCGTAATTTTGACGAAAATTACTGATACAACTTAACATACGGTATTTTACATTTTATTCTGATAAATTGGGTTATTCGTATGTTGAACCATATTAGATATTATTATGAAGCATTTGTGACCAAAGTTTGAGGAGACTTTGTGTACCATTGACTTGAGCTTCAAAAATTAATGGATGTTCGCAGCTTGCGAAAGATTAAAAAAATTTCTATTTGCTTATCCATTTCCATTGAATAAGATATAAAAGAAAAATTCAAAAGAAGGAAATGTAAAGTAAAAGTCAGCGCAATTTGTAACTTTAATAACATTCACTTTTACATTAAGTGTAATTTGCATATCATTGAATTTTCTAACATGAAACATAAAAATTAATGGTTGTAATCGGATGTTAAATGACCTAGATGTGACTCTGTTAAAAGTGTAATTTTAATTCGTGCTCATGTTAAATACACTTCATTATTCTCAAGTGAACCGTTTCTCTGAATCATTAATTGTTGCCTTTTCTCAATTAGTCTAATGCATTTTGTAATTAAATCTATTCCTGATGTCTTGAATGCCTTTGCGGAATTATGCTTTGGGATTTCTCTTCGCTATACTTGCATACCAGTCCCGAAATAAATGATGCACTTTGTATTAGAACAAATAATGTAATTATAGAATGAGAATTATTGCAAACGAAAACTGCAATGAAATTTTTTTAGAATTATTTATAATAGGTTCAAGCTCTCTAGTTGTAATATTTTATCTCTAAAATGCAGACTTAAAACAACTAATTTATAATACAATTAGCAATTTTAATTCATATTTATTTAAATATACAGAAAATCTAAAGAAATTATGTTCAAAACGATTTGAGACTGATTAATGTAACTAATAGGCATTATTGATCAAGACGTTCTACAATTGCGTAGCATTTCCAGCTGTTCATATGGATAACAATGAGATGAGAGCGATACATATCATGCATTCAAATCGAACTAATACGTTTACATTTATACGCGTTTTTATATTTTTCTGAGACATTTTTCATCAATCCTAGAAAATTCCATCCAAAGATAACGTCAGAAAAACTGTGATTCTATGTCATCCATTTCCATTGTGTTGGTTATTTTCTTTGAAGGCCCGTCGCGTGTGGTAAGGGAGGCTGCTGCACATAAAATGAAACTGGGTTTTTAAATCATCATATAGATGGTGTGGATGTTTGGAGAGTAGGGTGCCAGTTCAGATGTCATCTTCGTCACTTGAGCGTTGCTTACAATTAGGGAGCCTTCGCCTATGTTTCCCTTGTACGTCAGTGATTCAAAAGTTACGGATTTTTTTGATGAATTGAACGCTGATTTTTATGGAAATATTGTTTCCTTTTTGTTGTGTTTTGTGGGTTAAAATGCTTTCACTTGAGAACTTTCTAATTCAAAACACATTCCTTAATAATCCGTATTCATTTTTGTGAAATTGGATAATCCATAGTATGTGAAGTATTGATAACACTTAGTTTTAAGTATTCAAACAATTGAAGAGCTTTAGATGATAAATTATATATTTGTGAGTCATTCTTTATTCTACGTTATTTTTACGTGCATTAAATATGTAGAAGAAAGTCTTACTCCCTATCAGTTAAATTAGAAATCAAGGTAATTGCACTTTATTAACATTTTTATGAAATGCATGTTCTACGAAACAAATCCGGAATATTCAAGCGATACAAGTTCTAAAAAAACACTAGAAAATTTGGAAAAAACTTAATATTTTAAAACAAAAGGGTGAATTCTTTTCGACACATCAAGGAAGATTGGTTAACTTAATGTTATCGAAATTTTGATTTTTAATTATATATACATTTAATCTTAAAAGTAAAAAAAAACCCTAAAAAATGGTAATTTTTTACGTAGTTATAAAATTAAAAAGCTGCTCTATTTCTATACTGAAATACATATGGCGTTCTCATGAATTTATATAATAATAGAAACAATTTAAACTTGTAAATGAAATACTATTCATTTATTGAAAAAACACTCTATAATAAACAAAATTGATGCACCTAGAACATCTATACCAAGAAGGAGTTGTCCGATTGGAATGAAATTGCGTATACAAAGACATTGAGACCGAACATACAAATGATTAAACTTTGGTGTCCAATAAATAAATACCGGTAATTCCAGTGCATTGGAAAAGTGCATTCAGCAGGTGTATATATGTAGAGATTCTCCATCGGATGGTCACAATTTCGGTTCCATTTTGACTGTAGAGATCTTACGTCGGCAATAATAATGTCTCGCTGATGAATTCGTGCACATTACATGCAGATGTCAGAGTTTAAAAGGGGTCGGGCTATAGGAATGAAAGAGGCTGGTTGGACGAATTGAACAATCGCTTGACATCTGGTTTGAAGCGACGCGGCGATTAGACGATGCTGGCAAGAATGGATCAATAATGACAGATATCAGCGTCAAAACAGCAGTTGTCGGCCATGGACCACAATAGAACGGGAAGACAGAGTAATTGTCAGAGCAGCTGTTACACCACCATCGAGTGGCTTGCACACATGTATCCAACTAGACACTCTACAAAAGACCAAGAGAGCTGAATTTAGTCTCGCTACATCCATTACGCCGCTTACCTCTGATGCCTGTACACCATCAAGTCCGATTACTGTGGTATCGAGCTCAATTATCATGGAACTACGCTGACTGGTGACGTTTAGTCTTAAGTGACGAATCATGTTTCCAACTGTGTCCTGACGACAACCCCAGACGTGTCTGGAGACGTCCAGGGCAGCAAAGGAATTCTACCCTTGCTAACGAACGCCTCAAAGGCCCACAACAGAGCGTTATGGTCAGAGGTGGCATCTCGTTTGGTAACCGGAACCCTTTGGTAGTCATTTCTGGTACACTAGCAGCATAGCGGTACGCAGGCGACATTCTACAACTGGTTGTGTTACCGTTCCTTTTGTGACACCCAGGACGTACTTTTCAACAATATGATGCCCAACTGGACACGGCACGTGTTGCTATGAATTGTTTGCAAGTTTTCCCTACACTTCCTTGATCAACACGGTGGATATCTCACTTATAGAGCCCATTTTAGACGTTATGAGAAGGCGGTTGCAATCATCCGATGTTGACAATTTAGCTCACCTGCTGGAGATAATTTGTCACGAAATTCCGCAGAATACTATGCTTAAACTTTATCAGTCTATGCCACACCGGGTGACAGTTTTAATCCAGGCCAGATGTGGACCAACGCCTTATTAACTTTCTCAGTTTGTAACGGCTAAGCTTTAAAGTAAATCAATCAATTGTTCTGAAATTTTAATTGTTTGTTTTTCTACACACGTTCTGCACAATCAACAATGTTTTATTTGAAATCGGACATTTCCTTCTTGGTGCGTCATTTTTTTTTTGTTATAGAATGTAATATAACAAAAAATGTATATAAACTTCAAGAAAAATGATAAATTAGCAAAACATATGCAATCGAAAATAATTATCTTGTAAATTTGTCATGTGAAACAATGAGAGATTGAAATATTCTAAGTATTAGGACAATAAAATTTTGCGTGGTTGTCTGGCGTAATTTCAGACCAAGCTTACAACAATGCATTAAGGAAATTTCATCTCAGACGCTGTATTTTTCTTAGATCTTTTGACAAGATCATCCCTTTCGAGTTCAATGGGATTCAAATCGGTGGTTGGGGGGAGGTACAGAGCTGCACAGCTACTTTGTAAGAGAGCCAAACATCCACAATTTTTAATGTGTTTCGGATCGTCATCATGTTCTACGAATCACTGGTTTCCAAGTTATAAATTGTCAATAGATGCTTATACGTTATTTTGTTACATCCTAAAACATTTGAAACGATCCATCGTACCTACAATTAAGGTTTAAATTTCCTAACTTTGGCAGTCGGTATTTTGATATAAATGATGCTTCAAGATACTTCACCGCACGAACGACATTTAAATGAATTTCAATTCTTCACTTAGGCTCCGTCAAATAGTTCCAAGTCCACTATTTCCGAAAGCATTATACCTTGGGGGATTACCTTCTTTAGGTAAGGCATCACTCACCAGAGGCACACTAGTTATCTTTTTTCTTTTCCCATGGAATGTATAGTATTTGATAATACGGGTAACGTGCCTCCGGGATGCACTAGTGATCATTTCTGCTTTTTATCCTTCTTCTTGTAAACTAATTTACCAACTGGATCACAGTTACACCTTGATTTGGCGCAGTATAGCCGCATCTGGCGCTTTTGCCTTTTAACTTCACCATCATTCGCTTATTCTATTTGAAAGCATTATATTTATTCTAATTGTTAAAAATGACAGTTTTCCGAAAGTTGAAGTCTTTATATATATATATATATATATATATATATATATATATATATATATATTCATTAAGTAGTTTCATCCTTTTCCTTGGAATTCCTTTGGATACAATTGATTTTATCCTAGTAGAACTATGCCACAAAATCCTAAATTGCGAGTTCGTCTCCAATAGTCTTCGTGTTTCGTCTAATTGCAACGTTAAAAACAGCCAGTTAATAAAAAGCCATAAAATTCATCAGTTCTTAGGATGTTTCTAACGGTTACCGCATCAGCACTCTTTCTAATTGTCGCAGCAAAATATTTAGTTAATCAAGGAGCGGATAATTTCGAATTTATCTCTTTCTCTCTATTTTTTTTTAATTCACATCTCGAGTATTCGAAACCTTTGGCCATTTGTTGCAAAATATATTATAAATACAACCAGTTCTCCCGTAATTATATATAATAGTTTGGGAAGCAGGCAGAATTTTTCCAACAATTTTTATCAGTATCAGCGTAAATTTTTTCATTTTTGCCTAACTTAGTCATGAAACTTCCATCGTCAACACAAATTTTCTTTCTTCAAACTATGTTAATTGAAATATAATTATGAGTATGCTTTAAACCTCAAATTGTTTAAAGCAGACTGATTATTCGCTTTTCAATAATGACGTGATATGTTGTTTTACTCCTGCTTAAAGAATGAAATCATGTGACGTTCTACACATAGCACCTCCTATATGTAGTTGTTGTGACTAACAGTATTTTTTTCATATTCAGGAGTGGAAGGTAGGTAATTTACTTTTTATCACTTACTTTTCAAAATATTGATTAATTTAAAAAATGTGGCGTGCAGTAAATTCAATTTTTAATAATATTTATAATTCCTCAAATCTCGTTATTTTAATTAATGCACGTTGAGTTTTGTGACCGAGTTTTCGAATTCTTTTTAATTTTATTGTCATTAATGTTAATCCAAATTTGAATGGCGATCCAGATTCTCTCTCTAAACTACTTCAATTTTTATTCTCGAGTCCCATGTAACACATTAAGTTTAAAGGTCACATTTATGAAATCCCCTTCTCCCTGAGAACAAAAACTCACGATTTCACCACCATGCTCTATCTTAGACAATTATTTAAGGCTATGTAACGACAAGATAATCAACTCCAAGGAAATAAAGAATACTTATGCATTAGACTTCGCATTTATCATCCACAAAATCAAGATCAAAATTATTATGCATAAATAA